>CAKNYM010037688.1:18637-56033 GCA_932195095.1 Andricus curvator | reverse complement strand
GAATTAGAAGAAATAAGGGAAAAGGGAAAAAGAGTTGAGAAAGGTAGAAAAAAGGAAGATGCAAAAGAGGTTAGAGATCAAACAGAGGGGTTTCCAAAAAGCAAGGCGGAAGAAAAGTGAGAAGGATAGGTGAGGGAAGGGAGGAGAAAAACGTGAAAATAGCTTTCTGGAATGTTTCAGGCTTGAAGAACAAGAATGAAGGTTTTTTGCGGGAGTTAGAAAAGTGGGATGTGATTATGATGAGTGAAACCTGGGTCGATGAGAAGGATTGGAAGGGGGTGAAAAGGAGGTTACCTAAAGGTTATGTGTGGACAATGCAAGAAGCAAGAAAGGAACACGTTAAAGGTAGAGGGATGGGCGGCATGGTCTCAGGGGTGAGAAAAGAATTGTCAATAAAAGGGAGAATAGAGGAGGACAGGGAGGAAAAGGATGGTACAATGGTAAGAAGGATAATAATTGGAAAAGTCAAAATAGCGGTGGTTTGTGTATATAGAAGAAGAGGGGAAGAGGAAGGTTGGAGAGTAATAAGGAGATGGATGGAGGAAAAGAAGGAAGAGTTGGTTCTGATAGGAGGTGACTTCAATGCCTGAACTGGCGAGCAAGGGGGAGGGACTTGGGATGAAGAAAAGGAAACCTACATAAGGAGCTCCAAACATAGAGAGATAGACCGGGAGGGGAGGAGGTTACTAGACGTAATAGGAGAAACAGGATGGTTCATTTGTAATGGCAACATGAAAGGAGATGAAAAAGGAGAGATCACATTTATAGGTAAGGGAGAAACAGTAATAGACTACATCCTGGCGGAAGAAAGAATGAGGAATATGATAGGCAGTATGAATGTGGGGAATGAGATAGGGTCTGAGCACTTCCCAGTAATAGCTACACTGAAAGGTGGCGTCCATAAGCGCGGCAGAGGGAGAAAGGAAAGAGGGGGAGAAAGGAACACGAAAATGGGAGTCTGGGGGGTAGATAAATTAAAAGAGTTTAAACAAAAAATGGAAACGCAGAATGTTAGGTATGAAAAGGAGGAGGGAGTAGACTCGTTAATTGAAAGGTTGAAAGGGTCGATTGAGAAGGTAAGGGATGAGGTAGGTACAAAAGAAGGAAGAGAAGAGGGAAAGAGAGGCTGGTGGGACGAGGAATGCAGGGAGAGTAAAGAGAGAATGAAAGAGTTTGTAAGAAAATGGAGGAAAGGAGAAATAGAGAAGGCGGAGTACAACAGGAGAAAAAGAGAACATGAAAGGATGCTGGAAAGGAAAAAGCAAAAGGGAAAGGAGAAATACAAGGAAGAAGTAGAAAAAGCGATCAAAGAAGGTAGGGTCTGGGATGTGATAAATAGGGAAAGAGGAGGAAGGAAGGGCGTGAATGAAGAAATAGAAATGGGCGAGTGGACGGATTATTTCAAGGGTCTGTTAGGGGGAGAACAAAATAGGATGAAAGGGGAAAATAGAAGGATAGTACAGGGAGAAATGGAGGAAGGGAACGAAATAACAAGAGAAGAAGTGGATCAGGCGATAGATAGACTGAAAAGAAACAAGGCTACAGGAGAGGATGGTATGGAGAACGAAGCAATAAAGTATGGAGGAGAAGGGATTAGAGAAGGGATGTGGAAGATCTGCAACAAGGTCTGGAAAGGAGAAGGGTGGCCGGAGGAGTGGATGACAGGGCTGGTGGTACCGCTTGTCAAGAAAGGGGATGGTAAGAAGGTAGAAGAGTACAGAGGGATCACTCTCATGCCAGTGGGTTATAAAATATACGCAGAAATTCTAAGAAAAAGGTTAGAGAATCAGATAGAAGAGAAACAAAGTATTCCACACAATCAGACGGGATTTAGAAAAGGAATGGGGACAATAGATAACATTTACGTACTCAACTACTTGGTTAACAGAAACTTAGGGAGAAAAAGAGGGAAATTAGTCGCCTTGTTCGTAGATTTTAAGGCAGCTTTTGACTCAGTGAATAGAAAAGTGCTATGACAGGCAATGAAAGAGAGGGGAATAGAAGAAGGGTTGGTGGAGAGGATAAAAGAAATTTTTACTGAAACCAGGATTAGGGTGAAGATAGGGGGGGGGGATAGGGGGAGGTTTTCTGGACAGGAAGAGGTCTAAGGCAAGGGTGCCCGTTGAGTCCGCTACTATTTAATATGCTGCTGGCAGATTTAGAGGAGAAGCTAAAGGAGAAAGGGAAAGGGGGGACGATTTTGGGTAATAGCAAACTATATTCTCTAGCGTACGCGGACGACGTAGTTCTATTAGCAGACGATGAGATGGGGATGAACCTAATGATAAGAATTTTCGAAGAGTATGTGGGAACAAAAGAACTGACGGTGAACGTAGGGAAGACCAAGGTGATGTGCTTCAGAAATAGAAAGTCCAAAATAGGTTACGTTTGGAAGATGAACGGACAAACAGTGGAAAGTGTGGAGGAGTTCTGTTACTTAGGTTTTTGGTTTGAGGCAGGAGGGGGAAATGAGGTACAGGTGAGGAAAAGAATCGAATGTGCGAGTAAAGTAATGGGAGTAAAGTATGGGGTATAGGAAAGAGAAGGTTCAATGACGATTGGAGAATGAGGGTTTGGATGTTTGATGCGTTGGTTTGGGCGGTGTTGTGTTATGGAGTGGAGGTCTGGGGATGGAAGGAATATAGGAAAGTGGAAAGCATGCATGAGAGATTTCTGAGATGGGTAATGGGGGTTAGTTGGAGTTGCCCAGGATACATGTTAAGGGAAGAAATAGGAAGGGAAAAAATGGTAACTAGACAAATTAAGAGAGCCTGGAAGTTTGAAGAGAAACTGAAAAGGGGAGAAGGGAGCAGAATAGCACAAGTGTGCTTGGACGAAGTTCGGAATAAGGAGACGAGAGGCAATTTGGGAAATTCGAAATGGGAGGAAGAAAGGAAAAAAATGAGGAGGGCTTGTGATATACAAGAAGGGGTACTGGAGTGGGAGAACATAGAGTTAGAGCTATTAGTAAAACAAGGAGAAGAGAGATGGATAAAGATTATGGATTCGAAGTACAATAGATAGCATATGATGGTCAAAGGGTTAGCGGAACCAGAATATTTGCAAAAAATAAAAAAGGAAGACAAATGGAATAGAGTGGTACGGTTTAGAATGGGAGAAGGAGTGAGATCCTGTAGATATTGGATGGATGAAGAGGACAATCTGTGCAGAGTATGTGGATACGAAATGGAGTCATGGGCACATGTGTTAGAGAGGTGTACAGGGGAGGAAGATGGACAGTTGAGTGTGGATGAGTGTGTAAGATGGATTTTGGATGGTAATGGACAGGGAGTGACGTGGATGAAAAAACTGGAAGAAGTGAGAGAAAGCAAGGGAGCAGGGCAGAGCCAAACGGGTGATCCTGTCTAAAGGAAAGTAACTAGCAAAAATTTTTAATTTTTAAATCGGTAAAAATGTATTTTATGGTAAGAGAAAACGGAAGCCCTGGAAGATCGCTCATTTGTAGAAGTTTAAGAACCAATAGTTATAATATTATTGTTATTTAAGTAAGGCGAAACATTAGAATATAAGCAGCGGTTAAGTTAGGTTAAGGATGAAATGTAAATATATGTACAGGGAGCGGAGGCCCTCAAACCCGTAAAAGGGAGAGATTAAATATACATACATATAAAAATAAAAAATATATATGTGTTTTATTATTACGATTTTAAAAAAATTCATTAATACAATTTAATTTTTTGTATTAAGAAATATTTAATATGAAAAATTTATTTTCAGGAATTCAAGGTTTTATAAGGACAACTTTTGAGACGACAGAAATAATTAACAATAGAGGTGAACATATCGGTTCTTATGGTTGCAGGGCAATAACTGATGGTGCGTACAAATTGCAAGTGCATATTGCCAATTTCGCGAACGACATAAAGTACGAGCCAGGACAGAAAGTGAAAGTAATTGGAACTATTACAAAAAAAGGTTGGTAAATTATATATTCATTTAAATTTATTCGTGATTATAAGAAATTGTTACATATTAACAACAATAATTCAAGTTTATTTTCACTATTAATTACTGTCATTAACAATCATTTTTAAACAAATTTTATTTTCTGATACAAAAATGTAAAAATTTAAGCTTTAATATTTATAATGAAAATTGTAATTCATGAAAATTAAATAACAAAATAACATTACAGAAAATTTAAAATAATTTCATTAATGTTTTAAAATAAAATTTTTTCTTCATAAGGAGATTTACATATCGATACCTGCATGTTAAAAACCCCACTCTTGGAGTGATCGTCCAAAACGACCACTCTGGCGTTGGTCGTCTAAAAGAAACACTCCGTTTTTTGAGTTGGCCCCTCGTTTTAGTATGCATACTTACACGGCAAACAGCATATAGTTTTAGTAATTATTACTCTCCGATTTAATATATTATTTTAAAATATTTTTAATTTGCGGATTTCAAGGAATTCAAGCAACGCAGAATTCACAGAATTCACGGAATTGAAGGAATTCATGGAATTCGAGGAATTCACGGAATTCAATGAAATCACGGAATTCAAAGAATTCGCGGAATTCAAGGAATTCACAGAATTCACGGAATTCACGGAATTCACAGAAATCAAGGAATTCCAAAAATTCACTGAATTCACGGAATTCAAGGAATTAGAGGAATTCACGGAATTCAAGGAATTTACGGACTTCAAGGAATTTCACGAAATTCAAGGAGTTTATGGACTTCAAGGAATTCAGGAATTTATGGAATTTAAGGACTTCACAGAATTCGAGGAATTCACGGAATTCAAAGAATTCACGGAATTCAAAGAATTCAAGGAATTCACGGAATTCCCAGAATTCAAGGAATTCAAAAAATTAAGGGAGTTCAAGGAATTCAAGAAATTCACGGAATTCACAGAATTCAAGGAACTCACAGAATTCAAGGAATCTACAGAATTCAAGGAATTCACAGAATTCACGGAATTCAAAGAATTAAAGGAGTTCAAGGAATTCAAGAAATTCACGGAATTCGAAAAATTCACAGAATTCACGGAATTCAAAGAATTAAAGGCATGCAAGAAGTTCACGGAGTTCACGGAATTCAAGGAATTCACGGAATGGTATACACGGGATTCAAGAAATTCACGGAATTCGAGGAATTCGAAGAATTCACGGAATTCAAGGAATTCAAAGAATTTACGGAATTCAAGGAATTCAAGGAATTCAAGGAATTCGAGGAATTCACAGAATTTAAGGACTTCACTGAATTCACGGAATTCAAAGAATTAAAGGAGTTCAAGGAATGCAAGAAGTTCATGGAATTCAAGGAATTCAATAAATTCACGGAATTCAAGAAATTCACGGAATTCAAGAAATTCATGGAATTCAAGGAATTCATGGAATTCAAGGAATTCACAGAATTCACGGAACTCACGGAATTCAAAGGATTTACGGAATTTGAGGAATTCGCGGAATTCAAGGAATTGAAGTAATTCACGGAATTCAAAGGATTCGCGGAATTCACGAAATTCACAGAATTCAAGAAATTCACAGATTCCTTGAATTCCGTATATTTCGTGAGTTCACTGAATTCCTTGAATTCCGTGAAATTAGTTGAATTCCGTGAATTCGTTGAATTTCGTGAATTAATTGAATTCCGTGAACTCGTTGAATTCCGTGAAGTCGTTGAATTCATTGAATTCCGTGAATTCATTGAATTCCGTGAATTCTATGAATTCCTCTAATTCCTTGATTGCTGCGAATTCCTTGAATTCCGTGAATTCCATGAATTCCTTGAATTCCTTGAATTCCGTGAATTCCTTGAATTCCGTAAATTCCTTGAATTCCGTGAATTCCCTGAGTTCCGTGAATTCCGTGAATTTCTTGAATTCCGTGAATTTCTTGAATTCCGTGAATTCCTTGAATTCCTCTTATTCTTTGAATACCTTGAATTCCTCTTATTCTTTGAATTCCTTGAATTCTGGGAATTCCTTAAATTCTCCACGAATTCCTTGAACTCTGTGAATTCCTGTAATTCCTTGAATTGCGTGAATTTCTTGAATTCCTAGAATTCCTTCAATTTTGTGAATTCCGTGAATTCCTTCAATTTTGTAAATTCCTTCAATTTCGTGAATGCTGCGAATTCCTTGAATTCCGTGAATTCTTTGAATTCCGTGAATTCTTTGAATTCCTTGAATTCCTTGAATTCCGTGAATTCCTCTAATTCCGTGAATTCCCTGAGTTCCGTGAATTCCGTGAATTTCTTGAATTCCGTGAATTCCTTGAATTCTTCTTATACTTTGAATTCCTTGAATTCTGGGAATTCCTTGAATTTTGTGAATTCCACGAATTCCTTGAACTCCGTGAATTCCTTGAATTCCGGGAATTTCTTGAATTCCGTGAATTCATTGAATTGCGTGAATTCCTTGAATTCTGTGAAGACCTTGAATTCCGTAAATTCCTCGAATTCCATGAATTCCGTAAATTCTGTGAATTCTTTGAATTCCTTAAAATCCATCTTGCTTAAATTCCTTGAATTCCTTGAAATCCGCGAATTCAAAATATTTTAAAATAAACTATTAAACCGGAGAGTAATAATTACGAAACCTATATGCTGTTTGCCGTGTAAGTATGCGTACTAAAACGAGGGGCCAACTCAAAAAACGGAGTGGTTCTTTTAGACGAACAACGCCACAGTGGTCGTTTTAGACGATCACTCAAAGAGTGGTTTTTTTAACATACAGGTATCCATATGACGATTGAAAATGCGAGATTAGTAACTCTTATAAGTGAAGAAACTATGACGGAAGATGAGTTAATGGAAGGGTACAGGCAGCCTAAATCGAAAAGGGAAGCCCAAACTCAAGATGCACCCCATGGAAGTCCGAAGTAATTAGTAAAAATGATTTAAAATTATTATTTTCAAATTTTATATTTATGTAAATAATAATAATTAATTCGTCCTTCATATTTATGTTACAGGAAAATTCAGAAAATCGCCAATAAAGAAAAAGATGAATAAAATAAATATTAAATGAAATCATATATAGACATAACACACATAAATAGACAGAAGAATTTGGTTGTTTTTCAACGAATAAGATCAATTTTTTGCAGAATTATCTAAGGATATCTTTACAATGACTTTCTTCTATGATGCTTGGCAAATTTTCAAGAATTATTAATTATTTAAAGAATTTTCATAAACAAATGAAGAGGTCGGTCATTTGACAACGAATATAATAAATTAGTTTAGTGAATTAAAAAAGAATGTACATACAATACATTTTTTCTATGATACTTTGCTCATAACCATATTCAGAGTTTGTATATTTTTCAAGGAATAGGCACAATTTGATCACGGAGTCAACTATGAATGTCTTTTCAATGACTATTTTTTATGTTTCTTTGTATATTTAAAAAAATTATTATTTGTAATATTATTATTTGTAACGAATTGGCTACATTTCTTTACAGAAAAAAAAAGAAATGTAATAAAAATAAGTCTTTTATATGTTACTTTTTGGATATTTTTTAAACGACAGCTACATTCGTTACAGAATCAATTTCATGGTATTTTATTAAACTTCATTTCCAAATAAAATAATTAAATGCAAATAAATTGGTCGCGCACGTAGCGCGCGTATGAGGCTCTTATTTGGTTGAAAATCCATATTTTTTGTTGGAAAAATAATCCTCTTGGTTGAAAATTTAACTATTTGGTTGAAAATTAATTTATGTATTTCGTTGAAAATTCTTTCTTCCTGTTAGAAAATCCATTTTTTTATAAATGCAACTGTTGGGTTGAAAATTAATCTGTTTTAGTTGATAATTCACGTATTTTGTTGAAAATTCGTATTTTTTGGTTAAATTTAACTTTTTTTGATTTAAAATAAAAATATTTTTTTCTTATACTATCTACTAATACATTTTTTGTTGAAAATTAATCTTCTTAGGTTGAAAAATCAACTCCTTCGTTAAAAGTTGAACTACTTTCTCAAAAATTCATTTTTTTATGTAAAGATGCATAATTTAAGTTGAAAATTCATCTATTTGGCTGAAAATTTATTAAAAATTAACAATCTTTCTGGCTTGAAAATTCAACATTTTGGATGAAGTTTTTTTTCTTTATTGTCTGGAAAATCTTTCTTGGATTTGAAAGTTTATCTCTTTTGGTAGAAATTTCATCTTTTTTCAATTCAATTGTTTTTGATTTAAAATAAAAATCTTTTCTTGGTTAAAATATTAACTATCACATGTTTTTTAGAATTCATCGGCTTTGCTGGCCCCTTAGATCAGATCAGAGATTAGACCATGTAAAAGTTAAGCATTCAAACTTTATTAAGTTAAAAAAAATATATGTAAAATTACATAATATCAAATTAGAAAACCTAAAAATTCCACGTCATAATCGGTCATAATAAAATAATAAACAATTTCGAAATTAAAGTAATAATATATATTAAAACTTAAACAATTTGGAATTTAAAGGATTTTAAACTAACAATCTGAAATTAGTTATTCGAAGTCAATAACTTTTAAACTTGTATAAATTACAATTAAATTATTATTCAATTTATGTTCAATTTATAATAATTAATTAATAATAAATAAAATAAATAAATTAATATAATAATTAATTGCGAAGGCGCCAAATAAAAAGCTATACAAATCCCATCGGTGAACGGAAGGGAAAGGAATGGGGAAATGGGGGATATAATTTTTCAGAATATTTGTGAATACTTTTAAAATCCCTTAAAATCCTTTAAAAACGGTGAAAGATCTTGAAATCACTTGAAATCTTCAAAATCCCATAAAAATCTGTTATAATCCTTTAAAGTTCATGGAAATCCCTTAAAATCTCACGGAATTGGTTAAATTCAATGAAATCTTTCGAAATCTTTGAAACTCCTTTAAAATTAATTGAAATCTGTAAAATCCATGGGAAGCTTTCCGAATTTCTTGAAATCCCTTGCAATGTAATTAAATTCATTATATAAAATCTTTTAAAAGACATTAACAATCCCCAAAATCCCTTAGAACCATCCAAACCCCTTTATATCTCTTAAAATCCAGTAAAATCCCTTAAATTCCTTTTAAACCTTTGAAAAACCTTGAAATCGCTTAAAATTTTCTAAATCCCATAAAAATCTGTTATAATTCGTGAAATATTTCAAATTCTTTAAAATAATTGGGAATCTTTCCGAATCTCTTAAAATCCCTTACAATATATTAAAATCCTTATTTTTTTATTCTCACAAATTCCCTACTGAGAATCCATTGGATGACTATTGATTTGCCAAAAAACTTTATTCGGCAGTAGCACTGGTTTTCGAAAAACTCGACTTTTTTCAAAATTTTTCTTCTATGGATTTGTATGTTTATCTATTACATTTTCACGCTGAATTCAACAGCTGGAAATTGAAGAAAATTCAACTAATATAAATTGAACTGTTGAAAACGCAATGTTCAATTTTGTTCAATATTCTTCCATTTTTTTCAACAGTTAATAACTCAATTTTCAATTTTCAACAATTGAATTTTCAAATGTCTTCAATTCTCAACAATTAAATTTTCATCAATTAAAAAATCAATTATCAATTTTCTTCAATTTTTAAGAATTGAATTTTCAGTTTTCTTCAATTTAAAACAATTCAATTATCTAATGATGAAAATTCAAGAAAATTGAATGTTCAATTATTAAATATTCAACTGTTGTAAATTGAAGAAAATTCAACTGCTGAAAAGTCAATGTTCAGTTTTCTTTCGTTTTTAATATTCTTCAATTTTCAACAGTTAATAATTCAATTATCAATTTTTTATGGATTGAAATGTTTATTTATTAAATTCTCATGTTGAATTCAATTGTTGGAGATTGAAGAAAATTCAACTGTTGACAACTCAATGTTGAATTTTATTTTATTTTTAATTTTCTTCAATTTTCAACGGTTGGAAATTCAATTTTCTTTAATTTTCAGCAGCATGAAAACTAAATTTTCTTCAGTTTTCAACAACGGAATTTACAACTGCTGAAAATTCAAGTATCAATTTTCTTCAATTTTCAACAGTTAATAATAATTCAATTATCAATTTTGTTATGGGTTGAAATGTTTATTTATTAAATGCTACTGTTGAATTCAACAGTTGGAAATTGAAAAAATTCAGCTCTAGAAAACTCAATGTTCAATTTTCTTTCATTTTTAAATTTCTCCAGTTTTTAACAGTTTAAAATTCAATTTTTTTTCAATTTTCAGTGTTCTTCAACTTTTAAGATTCAATAATTCAATAATCAATTTTCTTCCATTTTCAACACTTGAAAATTAAATTTTCTCAAATTTTTAACAGATGAATATTCGATTTTCATTTTTTCTTCAATTCTTAAAGAATGAATTTTCATCGGTTGAAAATTCAATTATCAATTTTCTTCAATTTCCAACAATTGAATTTTCTTCAATTTCCAACAATTGAATTTTCAGTTTTCTTCAATTTAAAACAATTAAATTTTCTGAAGTTGAAAACTGAAGAAAATTGAATTTTCAACTGCTGAAAATTCAATCATCAATTTTCTTCAATTTTCAACAGTTAATAATTCAATTATCAATTTTTTATGGGTTGAAATGTTTATTTATTAAATTCTTATGTTTAATTTAACAGTTGCAAATTGAAAAAAATTCAGCTCTTGAAAAATAAATATTTAATTTTCTTTCATTTTTAAATTTCTTCAATTTTCAACAATTGAAAATTCAATCTTCTTCAATTTTCAGTAATAGAATCTTCGACTGCTGAAAATTAAGTTATCAATTTTCTTCAACTTTCAACTTTCAAGATTCAATCATTCAATTTATTATCAATTTTCAACAGTTGAATATTCGATTTTCATTTCTTCTTAAATTCTTAAAGAATGAATTTTAATCGGTTGAAAATTCAATTATCAATTTTCTACCTTGTTCAGCAAATGAATTTTCATTTTTCGTCAATTTAAAACAATTCAATTTTCTAATGTTGAAAACTGAAGAAAATTGAATTTTCAACTCTTAATAATTAAACTATTGTAAATTGAAGAAAATTAATAATTGAATTTAATAAATGAACAATTCAATCTATAAAAAAATGCATAAAAATGGATTTTTTAGGAAATGGGTCACCATTGGCAAATAATATTTTCAACAGTGACTTCCGGTGGAAGTGAGTCAGGGCAAACGTGTTGTGTGTGAGGTGCGGTAGAAAGCCGGTTTTTGAGTAAAAAAAGGTGGAAATTGGAGATAGGCTGAGTGCGTGTCGAAAGGGCTAGTGTATTGTGATAATTTGGAATATTAGAACTGGATGAGAGAGGTGAGATAACGTGGAAAGTGTGCAATTTTTTTTTTGGACGGTTGAGGTTGGGTTGAACATGAAGGAGGCAGGAATGGCAGGAACGAAGGATTGCGAAACGGATATGACGACCAGTGAGATGGTGGCCAGTGATGGGGAGGAACAAGTGATGGCGCAGCAAGTTGAGGTCGGTAAAAAAGGAAGAGGTAGACCGCGAAAAGTGACAGACGGGGAGGGAAATTCAAAATGTAAAGAGAATAATAAGGTAAGAACACTGGAAAATTATTGGTTAAAAGATCAGAATAGCGAGAGGGAGAAAGAAATAGGCACCTTAAATACAGATGCTCAAGAGGGAGGCCAGGTGGAGAGGGTAATGGATAATAATGAAAAAGAAGCATTTTCAGCAAAAGGGGAATTGACGAGGACTCCAATAAAAAAGAGAATATCAAAGGAGGAGGGGGGTATACAAAGTGTACAATCAGAGGATGTTATTGGTTTATTTTTGGAGTGGAAAAACGGTTGGGAAAAAAAAGAGGAAGAAAAATGGGATAGAAGAATGGCAGAATTAGAAGAAATGTTGAGGAAAGAGTATACTTGTAGACATGATAGATGTGGAGAATGTGAAAAGAAAAGGAAGGGGGAGGCAGAAAAGGAAGAGGAAGTAGAACAGCTAAAAAGAGAAGTTGAAAGAGGTAGGATGGAAATTATTAAATAAAATAAATTATTAGAACAGCGTCAGGAAGGGGGGGGACAATACGGCGAGATGAAGAGGCCCCTGTCGGCGGAGGCAATGACTCTAGCACATGCTGCCGGTTCGGTGGCAGGAGGGTTGGAGGTTGCTGATGCGGGCGGGGGTGACGGGGGGACGGGTTTGGCAAAGCCACCACCTAAAAGGCTAAGTAGAGAGGAATGGGATGAAGAGGTACAGTTAAGAAGGGCAAAGAAAAAGACTGTCCTAATTAAAGGGCTGACACTCGTAACAAGAGAAAAGAAGGAAGAATTGGAAGGATGGTTGTGGAACATATTGCAAATAAAAGCTAGGGTGAACAAACTGGAAAGAATTGAGGGAGGATTGAAAGTTGAATTTGAGGAGTGGAAATCCAAATTAAAGTTAATGAAAGAAAAGATAAGTTTAAGAGACTTAGGCTGGGGAGTATGGATTTTGGACGATCTAACAGAGAGACAAGAAGAGGTACAAACATGGTTAGAAAAAGAAGCGGAAGCATGGAGGTTTAAAGGGAAGAGGGCCAGAATGGGGTATCAGAGACTCTGGGTAGATGATGTATGTCTAGAATGGGATGAGCTGGAAGGAGAATTGAAACTTAAGAATGAAAGGGAGGAAAGAAATTTTTTTCGTGACAATGGAAGAGGAAGTACTGGCAGATAGTGAATTGGTATTGATGCAATGGAATGTTCAGGGTATGGCAAACGTGAAGAAAAATTGGAAATTGTGGGAGAGTGTGGACATTGTTGTTTTCCAAGAAACTTTTTTGGAAGGGAAAAGAATGGAAAGATGTATAAAAACGTTAGATAAGAAATTTGAATGGTTCGGCAAGGCAGCAGTCAGGAAACATACTAAAGGCAGAGCAAGTGGAGGGCACCTGATTGGTGTTAAGAAAAGGATAGAGGCTAGTTGGAATCTGACGGAATGGGAGTACGGATTACAGTTACAAATAAAAAAGAAGGACAGTGAGGATAATTACGTGTTGATCACGGGCTATAATAACAAACCTAATAATATAAAATTATTTTTGAAGAAGCTGGATCAAAAAGTGGATAGCCTAGAAGGACACACAGCAAGATTAATACTGGCGGGGGATCTGAACGCAAAAATAGGAACAAGCCAGGGAGTGGCGGAATGCGGCTTGGACGAAGAAATGGATTTTTGTATAAGAAATTCAGAAGATAAAGAAATACGGTCTGAGGGTAAACTTTTACTAAATTGGTGCGAGGCAAGAGCGATGTTAATTATGAACGGTAGAACGGAAGAAGATAGGGAAGGAAAGGTAACGTGTATTGGGCACGGGAAAGGACTAGGTGGTGTATTGGATTTAGTCATGGTCAAAATGGAGGAAGGAATAGACAAACCAGAATGGTTTAGGGGACTCCGGATTGCAGCTCAGGAAGGATCAGATCATTTACCAGTAATATATCGAGTGAAATGGGGCAAAACAGAAAGAAAATCAGAAAGGGAAAGAAAGAAAGTAAGAAGACTAAAGTGGAAAGAGGAAAAAGAGGAAGAATTCCGTAAAGAATGGCTTGAATGTTGGAAGGAAAGAGATACAGAAGAGAATCCAGATCCTGAGACAAGATGGAGAAACATAATAGAGACAATTGAAGAAGCAGCAAGGAGGACTGGTATGACAACTAAGGGAGGAGGAAAAAATAGGCGGAAGGAAACGTGGGATAACGGCGAATACAAGTTGAAAAGAAGAGAAACATTTAAGCTGCTACACAGATTTAGAGGAAACAGGGATTGGAATAACAAGAAAGCGTACATGAGCAGTAGAAAGGAACTAGCAGAACTGAGGGAAAAATTGATCAAGGATTGGCTGGATAAAAAGCAGAAGCAGGTAGCAGAGAGTAGAAATATTACAGAATGGTGGAAGGCCATGAGTTGGTATAGAAAGAAAAGGAGTATGGTGGGTAACACAATTAAGAAAGAAGTATGGCTAGAACATTTTATGTCATTACTGGAGGGAGCTGAGGAATTTATAGAAGAGGCTGATGAGAAGAAGGGAAAGAAGAGAGTTGACGATTTGAGGTTTGAGGATGATAAATAGAAGAAAGAATTGAATGATAATGAAGAGAAAGAGAGCGAAGAAAAAGAAGAGAGAAGTGAAGAAGTATTAGAAGAGGATGATTTAAACAGACCTCTAGAGCAAGAAGAAATACTTACAAGGATAAGGAAGTTAAAAAAAGGTAAGGCTGCAGGAGAGGATGGGATTGTAGCAGAATTTTTGATGGGCATGCCTAAAGAAGGAATGGAAGAACTTATACAATTGATCAAGGACATATGGCAGAAGAAGCGATTAATAAAACGATGGCGTACGGCATCGATCTATACTATTCACAAAAAAGGGGATGAGAATTTGACAGATAACTACAGAGGAATTTCATTGTTGGATGTAGGTTATAAAATATTGGCGTCGATAATGGCAGGAAGGTTGAGCGAAAAGCTGGAGAGAGAAAAGAAATTAACGGAAGCTCAAGCAGGGTTTAGAAAAGGAAGAAGCACCATAGAGCAGATCTTTGTCTTGAATACAATAATAGGAAACAGACTGAGAAGAAAGAGAGGCAAGTTGTATGCAGTATTTGTTGATTTTAAAAAGGCGTTTGATATGGTGGATAGGAAAAGGCTGTGGACGAAAATGGAAAGGATGGGGATAAATGGAAGGTTCCTAGAAATGACCAAAGAAATTTACAAAGAGACGTGGAATGAAGTAATAGTAGGACAGGAAAAGACTGAAAAATTCACAACAAAAAAGGGTATGAGACAGGGGTGCCCGCTCAGCCCCATCTTATTCAATATCTATATTAACGACTTAGAAACAGAACTAAGAAGAAAAGGAGATGGAGGCACGGTTCTTAGTCCAGGTTCAAATATAAAAATCTATGCATTGCTCTATGCAGATGATGCGGTGATAGTAGCGGAAAGTAAGGAGGAACTAGATAAAATGATTGAGAATGTAGAAAGATGGACGGAGAAGAACGGGATGGAGGTAAATGTAGAGAAAACAAAGATTATGGTGTTTAGGAATGGAGGGAAAAAGAAAAAGGAAAGCTGGAAATATAAAAACAGTGAGTTAGAAGTAGTAAGGGAGTTTAATTATCTTGGATTTTGGTTTACAACTACAAATCAATACAATACACATGTTAAGAAGGCATCAGGAAAAACGCAGCGATTAATTAATAAGGTATGGAGCGAAACAAATAGAGCTGCGATAACAAACTTAAAGAGAAGATTATTTTTTATGGACTCAACGGTGAAAACGGCGGCAGTGTATGGGGTAGAAATTTGGGGATGGAAAAGAAAAGAAGCGATAGAGAAGGTACAGAGCAGATATGTGAAATCGAGCATGGGACTAGGAAAGAACACACCTGATTACATATGGAAGATGGAAGCAGGGCGAAGGAGTGTGGAAATAGAGGCAAGAAGAAGGGCTGGCGCTTTTATAATAAAGGTACTCTCTATGGAGGAGGATAGATGGTCAAGAAAGTGTATAAAGGAGGAAATAAGGAATATTAGGAATGGCAATCCAACTAGCTGGGGGAGGTCGTTGGAGGAAGCAATGAAAAATATGGGAGACGGACAAATAATTAGTATGATAGGAGAAGGAAAACCAGTAGAAAAAATTGCGGAAAGACTAGTTGAGCTGGAAATGATAGCAGAAGCCCAAGACATACAGAAAGATTGGGAAAAAATAGAACAATCCAGTTTCTGCAGCTATTATAAAGAGATTAAGAAGAATACAGAGATGGAGACATATTGGCAAAGGGAAAAACTAAAGGTGAGACAGAAGCAAGTATGGGCTCGATGGAGGTGTGGAAATGCCGTAAAGGAAGGAAAGAAAGGCTTTAAAGACAACAATTGCAGGGCTTGCAAGGTCGAAGAGGAAACATTACAACATGTAATCGAGTGTGAAGAAGTAATGAAAAAGTTAAAAACACCGGGAAAAGAATGGTGGAGAAGTTGGAGAGAAAAGAATAGACAGAAGGACTGGAGGAAGGAGTTACTGGCAGATTTACAGAAGGAAGTGGACGAAGACTTGTGTTTAAATTTGGACAAGATAGAGGATATATTAAATGTTAAAAATTAGTGATACAGGCTAAATGTGATTTAGGTTAAGTCATGATGTAAATAGTTGTAATTAAACTAGTTTGTAAGTGTTCATATTGTTAATGAAGGAAAAAGGGCGAGTGAAGGAGTGAAGGTGTAAAACTGAAATGTAGCACCAAAGAAAGAATAAATAATAAAATAATGTTTTCAACAGTTAATAATTCAATTTTCAGTAATAGCATCTTCGACTGCTGAAAATTAAGTTATCAATTTTCTTCAACTTTCAAGATTCAATAATTCAATTATCAATTTTCTTCAATTTTCAACAGTTGAAAATTAAAATTTCTCAAATTTTTAACAGTTGAATATTCGATTTTTATTTTTCTTCAATTCTTAAAGAATGAATTTTCATCGGTTGAAAATTCAATTATCAATTTTCTTCAATTTTGAACAGTTAAAAATTAAATTTTCTAAAATTTTTAACAGTTGAATACTCGATTTTCATTTTTCCCTCAATTCCTAAAGAATGAATTTTCATCTGTTAAAAATTCAATTATCAATTTTCTTCAATTTTCAACAGTTAATAATTCAATTATCAATTTTGTTATGGGTTGAAATGTTTATTAAATGCTCATGTTGAATTCAACAGTTGGAAATTGAAAAAATTCAGCTCTTGAAAACTCAATGTTCAATTTTCTTTAATTTTTAAATTTCTTCAATTTTCAACAGTTGAAAATTCAATTTTCTTCAATTTTTAGTAATAGAATCTTCGACTGCTGAAAATGAAGTTATCAGTTTTCTTCAACTTTCAAGATTCAATAATTCAATTATCAATTTTCTTGAATTTTCAAAGTTGGAAATTAAATTTTCTCAAATTTTTAACAGTTGAATATTCGATTTACATTTTCCCCTCAATTCTTAAAGAATGAATTTTCTTCGGTTGCAAATTCAATTATTAATTTTCTTCAATTTTAAACAGTTAAAAATTAAATTTTCTCACATTTTCAACAGTTGTATATTCGATTTACATTTTTCCCTCAATTCTTAAAGAATGAATTTTCTTCGGTTAAAAATTCAATTAACAATTTTCTTCAATTTGAAACAGTTAATAATAATTCAATTATCAATTCTGTTATGGGCTGAAATATTTATTTATTAAATACTCATGTTGAATTCAACAGTTGGAAATTGAAAAAATTCAGCTCTTCAAAACTCAATGTTCAATTTTCTTTAATTTTTAGTAATAGAATCTTCGACTGCTGAAAATTAAGTTATCAATTTTCTTCAACTTTCAAGATTCAGTAATTCAATTATCAATTTTCTTGAATTTTCAACATTTAAAAATTAAATTTTCTCAAATTTTTAACAGTTGAATATTCGATTTCCATTTTTTCTTAAATTCTTAAAGAATGAATTTTCATCGGTTGAAAATTCAATTATCAATTTTCAACAATTGAATTTTCAGTTTTCTTCAATTTAAAGCAATTGAATTTCCTAATGTTGAAAACTGAAGAAAATTGGATTTTCAACTCTTAATATTTAAACTATTGTAAATTGAAGAAAATTAATAATTGAATTTAATAAATGAACAATTCAATCTATAAAAAAAAAATTCATAAAAGTTGATTTTTTAAAAAAATGGTTTTAAATTAAAAAAATAATTAAATTCTGATACTTTTTCGTCCGAAAAATCATTTCAGCTTCAAAGTTTTATTTAAATCCTAAATAGCTTAGTTTAAAATCAATCAAATAAAAATTGGTAAATTTTCTATTGGTAAGATTTAAAAATAAAATTTGAGACGCAAGAGTCCCGAGTTTGAAACCTGAAAATTTTCATTTGAATTTTATTAAAAAATTTATTAAATATTCTTAGCTATAAATTATTTATTAATTCATTAATAATTAATTAATATTTATTATTACTGAATTGTATTCTTAAATGTAGCCTAATCTTTATAATAATAATGTTTTTCGCAAATAGGGGAAAAGGGGAAACGTAGGGGAATAAGGTAAGTTTACAAAAATTATCTTTTTCTTGGTATATTTTTTTTTTCGATTTATTATCAAATATTGAGAATTAAATAAAGAGTATCGTGTTAAAAATTCAGAAGCGTTTAACGAGTGTCCAGATATAACATTTCTATATCTTTCCTCGGGATTTCCTATCGAGTTATTTACATTTTCTTACATTAGCGATCATAGAAAGCTTTTTAGTGAATTCGACAGACAGTTATAAAAATGATACATACAATACATTACTTACACAAATAATAATTAAATATATACAGTACTTTTCTGAAGAACTTTTTCAGAATCGTTATCACGTTTTGCAATATTTATCACGCGGGCGTAAAAATATTGTGCGTCGATAAAAGTGCAAGAATGGGGTTGTTGCATATTTTCAAATAAATTTTTTTCCTGTCAAAATTAAAAGAGCACTAAAAATTGCATATAATTACTTGAGAACAATTTTTTTTTTAAGTTTTAATTTTTTTCAATGAATCTGTATTATCATCAGAGAATAACAGAAATTTTCACGTCTTTTCAGACTAGATGCAAATATGAATTAAACATTATTTTAATTAATTTTTTTCTGAAAAAAGATCTTTCGCTCCGCTGGGAATCGAACCACAGAACTTCCGATTGCCGGTCCCATTAAGCTACTAGAGTAATCGAGAGAAGAAACTTTTTCAGAAAATACACGCATTATTTTGCAAGGTGGTACATATCAAATTTTTCAAGGAATCTGTATTATCATCAGAGCATAACAGAAATTTCAACCTCTTTTCAGATTAAACAGAAATATGAATTGAACATTATTTTATTTAATTTTTTTCTGAAAAAAGCGGAGCGAAAGGAGAAGCTCTTTTTTCAGAAAAAAATAAAATAATTTTTAATTCATATTTCCATTTAGTCTGAAAAGACGTTAAAATTTCTGTTTTTCTCTGATGATAATACAGATTCCTTGAAAAATTTGATATGTACCACCTTGCAAAATAATGCGTGTATTTTCTGAAAAAAGTTTCTTCTCTCGATCTTTCTAGTAGCTTAATGGCTAAGCACCCAACCGGCAATCGGAAGTTCTGTGGTTCGATTCCCAGCGGAGCGAAAGGAGAAGATTTTTCTTCAGAAAAAAATTTAATAAAATAATTTTTTCAATGTTCAAACAGTATACATTTTTGCAGGAAGATGCCTCATTCTGATTGGCCGAGCGTCGCACAGTGGGAAAAATTACTTTTTTGGTTCAAAATAACGTACAGCCCACAAATATTGAGCGATTTCGACAAAAAAAAATTGAAAAGGAAGCTGGTAAGATTTTAAAGAGATTTTTTAAACCTGATTTTTAAATTAGGCCTTCAATTTTTTTATAAATAAACAAATATGACGAAAAAAATGGCGTTTTTTTCTATTTGACGTACCCGGTGCTCGTCAATGACAGGAAAATGGTTTTAATCGCCTAAGTTTCATAGAGCAACATTAGTTGAAGATTTTCCAATATTATATAATAAACAAAAACATTTTTTATAAACAATTTTTTTGTTCAAAGAATTTTTTCTACAATTTTCCATAATTTTACGTTTTTTTAAGTTATATTGCAAGAAATTTGAATGAAAACAATATCATAAACAATTATTCTCTTAAGATTATAATTATTTATATTATCAACAAATTTAATAAACAAATGCATTACTCAGGCATTTTTCGATAGAAAAAATAATTTCTTTCTCTGTCAGTTTTTTAAACTATGAACTTTATGATAATTTTAGAAAAATTCATAATTTGTTGATTTATCACATGATTTTTTTAAACAAATTTAATAAACAAATGCTTTATTCGGGTATTTGTCGGCAGAAAAATTCGTTTTTTTCAATGCCAGTCCTTTCAGTTGGAAACTTAATGACAATTTCAGCAACATTTATAATTAGTTCATAAATTTCATAATTTTTCAAACAAATTTAATAAACAAATGAATTAATCAGGCATTTGTCGATAGAAAAATTCACTTTTTTCGATGTCAGCTTTTTGAATTAGGAACTTTAATGAATTTATTATGAACGTCCCAATTAAAAACTCTGAAATTAAGAAAAAAGAATTTTTCCGTCGACAGATGCCCCAATTATGCATTTGTTTATTAAATTTGTTTTAAAAAATCATAAAATTGATAAAAAAATTATGAATTTTGCTGAAATTATCATGAAGTTCCTAATTAAAAAAGTTGACATAAAAAAAACGAATTTTCCTTTAGAAAAATGCCTGATTAATGTATTTGTTCATTAAATTTTGTTTTAAAAAAATTATAAGATTAATCAACAAATTATGAATTTTGCTGAAATTATCATAAAGTTCATAATTAAAAAATGTTACATCGAAAAAAAAAGAATTTTTCTGTCGAAAGATGCCGGAGTAATGCATTTGTTTATTAAATTTGTTTATAATATAAACAATCATATTCTTAAGAGAAAAATTGTTTATCATGATATTCTTTTCATTCAAATTTCTTGCAATATAACTTAAAAAAACGTAAAATTATGGAAAACTGTAGAAAACACTCTTTGAACAAAAAAATTGTTCATAAAAAAGGTTTTTGTTTATTATATCATGGAAAATTTTCGACTAATGTTGCTCTATGAAACTTAGGCGATTTTAACCATTTTCCTGTTATTGACGAGCACCAGGAGCGTCAAATAGAAAAAATGGCAATTTTTCCGTCATTTGTTTATTTATAAAAAAATGGAAGCCTACTTTAAAATCAGGTTGGGAAGCTGTCTTAGAAATCTTATCAGCATTAAAAAAAAAAAATGTTCGATACTTTTTAAAAAATATTTTTTGAAGGAATCTGTATTATCATTAGAGAATAACAGAACTTTTTAACGTCCTTTCAGACTAGATAGAGCTATGAATTAAAAATTATTTTAATTAATTTTTTTCTGAAAAAAAGATCTCCTTTTGCTCCGCTGGGATACGAACCACAGAACTTCTGATTTCCGGTCAGGTGCTTTTCCCATTAAGCTACTAGAGAGATCAAGAGAAGAAACTTTATTTCAGCAAATTTACGCATTACAAATCAAATTTTTGAAGGAATCTGTATCATCATTAGAGAATAACAGAATTTTCTAACGTATTTTCAGACTAGATAGAGCTATGAATTAAAAATTAATTAAAATAATTTTCAATTCATAGCTCCCTCTAGTCTGAAAAGACGTTAATCTAGCATAATAATGCGTCAATTTACTGAAATAAAGTTTCTTCTCTTGATCTCTCTAGTAGCTTAATAGGAAAAGCACCTGACCGGAAATCAGATGTTCTGTGGTTCGTATCCCAGCGGAGCGAAAGGAGATCTTTTTTTCAGAAAAAAATTAATTAAAATACTTTTTTATCAGAAATGAAGTATTCAAAATTTGTTTAAATGTACTAAAATTTTTAGAATTTGATGCAGTACCTATTTGAAAAATATATTATCCGAAATTTGTGCAACAACTCCATTACAAGGGTCAGTTCTTGGCACTGGTTGAAAATACATTAATATTTATTGTCTACTCGCCAACTACCTACCTTATTCAATAATATTTTAATTTAGCTTCAGTGGAATGTCAGACCTCGGAATCTTTTGAAAAAATCACAAAAGTGCCAATATATAGATAATCCTTCGAATTTATTCAAAATCTCATGAAATGCTTTAGAATCTTTTAAAATACACTATATATTTTAAAATCCTTAAAAAAATTTTGAAATATCTACAGATAAAATTTTTTTAAACTTCAAAGTGAGATAAAATTTCTTAAAATCCCTCGAAATCCTTGAAACTCTATAAAATCCTTTCAAAATCTTTGAAGTTCTTCGAATTATTTTGAAATCTTTTGAGATTGCGAAATATATTCAAAGCAAAGTAAAAAAAAAATAGTTGCATTATCGAAAAATTTGAAAAAATAGTAGCACTAGTGTAATTTTTTCGAAATAGTATCAAAATAGATGTTTCGTTAA
Organism: Andricus curvator; assembly: GCA_932195095.1. Classification (NCBI taxonomy): domain Eukaryota; kingdom Metazoa; phylum Arthropoda; class Insecta; order Hymenoptera; family Cynipidae; genus Andricus; species Andricus curvator. The sequence goes on along the minus strand of CAKNYM010037688.1, from coordinate 33,998 downwards.
AAAAAGTGCCAGAAAGTGTCAATAGTGTTGTGAGTCCGAGGCCTGTAATGTGGAAATCTGAGTGTTTTTAATTTTAAATCATTTTAATTTAGAAAGGAAATAAATTATGTAGTTTTTTTTCTGATTTTCAAAAAATTCGTCACCCTGAAAGCCTGAAATATCAATCAAAAATTCATCGAATATTAGATTTAATCCAGTCGGTGTACTCGGAAACTCGAGTGTAAACTCCAGGATATCCAGGTTCTCCACATTTGTTCCCGAAGGAAACGATTCCAATTTGCATCCAACGACCTTCTGCTTTGAGCATGAGAGGTCCTCCAGAGTCACCCTGACATGCATCTTTTCCACCTTGGCTAAATCCAGCACACAAAAAATTGCTAGTTATGGGTTGGAAATAGGCAGCATTGCAATCGTCATTTCTCCACACTGGCAATGTTGCTTGTCTTTGAACTGTGCTTTCTTTCCCACCTGCAAAAAAAAACATGTTTTTAAGCAGTAGATTCTATTATTATTTTATTCGCATTCACCGTTTTATGAGCTTGTAACGCCCCCTGAAAAGTGAGCGTTAGAAAGCCTGCTGAAATATGATTAGTTCCGAACGCTCTAGCTCGGACCGAACCATTTTCAAATTTCGCGGTATTGAGGTTACCAATCACAGCCAAGAAGATGACTGCCACGTCAATCGTATGTTTTCATCACCAAAAATATTATAAATATCAAGCCCCCTGAAAAGCGAGGGTTAGAAAGCCTGCTGAAATATGATTAGTTCCGAACGCTCTAGCTCGGACCGAACCATTTTCAAATTTCGCGGTATTGAGGTTACCAATCACAGCCAAGAAGATGACTGCCACGTCAATCGTATGTTTTCATCACCAAAAATATTATAAATATCAAGCCCCCTGAAAAGCGAGGGTTAGAAAGCCTGCTGAAATATGATTAGTTCCGAACGCTCCAGCTCGGACCGAACCATTTTTAAATTTCGCGCCATTGAGGTTACCAATCACTGCCAAGCAGATGACTGCCACGTCAGTCGTATGTTTTCATGACCAAAAATATTATAAATCCCCTGAAAAGTGACCGTTAGAAAGCCTGCTGAAATATGATTAATACCGAACGCTCTAGCTCGGACCGAACCATTTTCAAATTTCGCGCCATTGAAGTTACCAATCACAGCCAAGCAGATGACTGCCATGCCAATCGTATGTTTTCATGACCAGAAATATTATAAATATCACGCCCCCTGAAAAGTGAGCGTTAGAAAGCCTAGTTGGAAATTCATGTATTTTGTTGAAAATTTATCTTTTTTGATACAAAATTAATCTGTTGGGTTAAGAATTAAATTATTTGCTTAAAATATAATTTTTTTTGGTTGAAGATTCTTCATTTTAGTTAAAAATTCATTTCTTTGACTGAAAATTTAACTATTCTATTTTTTTTATAGAAATATAAGTTTGTTCGTTGAAAATTAATTTTCTCACGGAAAATTTAAATATTTTATTTTTGGTTAAAAATTCATTTCTTTGGTTGAAAATTTTGTTGTATGTTGAAAATTTATTTTTCTAACTGAAAATTCAACTACTATATTTTTGGTTGTAAACTTATCGTTTTTAGTTGAAAATTCATGTATTTTGTTGAAATTCTCTTTTTTGGTATAAAATTATTCCTTTGGGTTGAAAAATTCATTTTTTGGTTGGATTTTCATCCTTTGAGTAGGAAATTAAACTATTTGGTCAAAAACTAGTTTTATTTTAGTTGAAAATTAATTATTTCAATTAAAAATTTAACTATTGCATTTTTTATTGTTAAATTCACTTTTTTAGTTGAAAATTTATTTATTTTGTTGGAAACTCGTCTTTATTTAGTTCAAAATTCAATTATTTTGGTATAAAATTCATATTTTTGCGTTGAAAATTCAACTGTTTTTCAGTAAATTCATCTTTTTGGTTTGAAAATTCAAGATTTTTTATGAGATCCTTTTCTTTATTGACTGAAAAATCTTTCGTGGTTGAAAATTCAACTCTTTTGTTGAAAATTCCTTTTTGATTCGAAAATGAGTCTGCAATTTGAAATTATCCAAGTTTTTAATTTCTATTCGTTTAATTATCAAAACTCTTCTTCTCGAAATTGTACAATTTAGAGGCATTCATTTTCAAGTTTTATAACTTCAAAAAATTTGTAAATTGAAACCAGATAATATTCCAGTATTTTAATGTACAATTTTTTGCAATTCGGATGACTTTAACAGTAAAATTGTTTTATTGCAAGCAATTTTTGTTTGAAATTAGTCAATTTATTCTTCAAAAATTGTTAAATTTTAAGCGCTTTTAATTTGAAATTATCCAAGTTTTTAATTTAAAATCGTTTACTTATTAAAATTTGAAAATAATCATTTTTAACGTTTCAATATATAATATTATTCAAATATGAATGCTTCCAGTTATATATTTTTTACTTTTGAACAAATGTCCAATAACAATTTTCTTATTTTCAAACGCTTTAATTTTAAATTACTCAATTTTGAAAGTTTTTCATTTTTAATCAGTTGACAATTAAGGTTTCTATTTGAAAATTATAAAATATATAATCATGGTCTGAATTTGTTATTTAAATTAGACTGATTAATATAAGTTTGGCATTGTCATTGTATTAAATCATGATAAAGAATTTAAGCGAGGTTCAAAGTGTATTTAAAGTTAAGAGGTACACTAGAACTTGGATTTAAGCAGTCCGGATTTACTGCGTTCCGAGAATTGATGCCGCGGCGATTTCGAGACGCTGGGAGCGCGGGAGACGCTGCTCAGTCAAGCGTGACAAACAGCAAGAGGGCCGCAGTCTCCGCGCGTTATTTGCATCAGGTTGCGTCATGTATTCAAATCCAACAGAAATTATTCATCCGACACTGCCTGTTTACGTTCGGACGGTCTGGATTCACGTTCAAGGCCACTGCAAGCCATTCCCGAAACTGTCTTAATTCCAAGTTCCAGTGTACTTATATTATTAAAATATAGAAATTACCATAGTAAGTTGTTCCCCATCCAACGACCGTTGGTCTTGCACCAGCAAATTGTTCTCCACGATATCTAGCTTCTGGCAAACAGATGGGAATAACATAAGGAGATTTGCGAACAGGTCGATTTAATTCCAAAATTGCGATGTCGTTATAAAATCCGACGCGCGAAAATTTTGGGTGAGCGTGAATATCCTTCACTGCATAAGTTGCTGGAGTTGATGGTTCGTCGTCTCTTTCAAGGTCAATATCGCCAAGCCGCACTGTAAACTGACGAGCTGCAAATCTAAAAAATAAATATTTTGAGATCCCATGAATACGCTTGAAATGGAATGTAACCTTTTAATCCGAATTGAATAAAATCTCTTAAAGTAATTTAGGTAGTGTAAAATCAGATGGTATTTTAGAGTCAAATATAATTGGGTTTTCAGAGCGCGCGGTGATGTAATGGTCGTGCGGTGGCCGATGGTGATACGGTGCTCGTGCAGTAGCTGACGGTATTGGTGGTTGTGCGGTGGCGGACGGTGGTGTTGCGATCGCGCAGTCGCCTAATGTTGTTACGTTGACTGTCGACGTTGTGATTAATTTGATTACAGAATTAGAAAACATTTAACGGGATTTCAAAATTTGTAAGGAGCTTCAAAGAATCTCGTAGGATTTCAGATAATTTCAAAGGATTTTAAAAAGTTATCCAGGATATCACTGATATATTAAAAAAAAAGATTTAAAAGGATTCCAAAGGAAGTGTGGGAAGGGTAAGAAGGTGAAGTGTGGAGAGGGGAAATTATGAGAGGGGAAGTAAGAAAATGAAGCGAAAATAAGGGACGGGAAGTAAGGGAAGTGGAAGTAGGGGAAATGAGAGAAAGAGAAGGGGTAAAAGGAAAAATGAGAGGTCGGGAAGTGTGTTAAGGGAGGGGTGGGGAAGTGAGGGAAGGTGAAGAGAGAAGAAATAAGGGGTGGAGGAATAAGGGAAGTGATGGAAGAGAAAGTAGAGATGATAGCGGAAAGGAGGAGGGGAAGTAGGGCAAGTAAGGGGGACTATGGAGAGGGGGAATTAGGGGAGAAGTAATGGGAAAATGGGGGAAGATAGGGGAGGGGAAATAGAGGAAGTGAGGTTAGGGTAAGTAAGGGGAAGTCAGGGCAAGTGAGGGGAAATTAGGGGAGGGAAAAGTAGAGAAATTGAGAGAAATGCGAGGAAATTGGGAGAGTGTAAGAAGAGGAAGTGAGGGGAAATTAGTGAGGGAAGTGAAGGGAGCCCTAGTTGAGTAGTGCGGATAAGTAGGGCAGGGAAAGTGATGGCTGGGGAAGGGAAAGTGAAGAGAGGTGGAACTACAAGAGGAAGAAGTTAGGGAAGGGAGGGGTAGCGAATGGTGAAGTGAGGTGAGGGTGGTAGAAGAGGAGAGTGAAAGTATGGGAGGGAGAGGTTTGAACGACTTAGTTAGCGTCTTAATTATACGAAATCCTTTTTTGTGGGCTCGCGGTCGTGATCTCCGAATACCAAGTAATCGAAGTTAAGGGAAAGGAAGACATTTTATATGTAAACTCAGTAAATACGGAACAGTAAATTCGAAGTGGTCTTTTAATTTGGCTCGTAGGATTTCAGAAAATTTCAAAGGATTTTAAAAAGTTATCCAGGATATTAATGATATATTTTTTGAAGTGAACTCGGAAAACTATCAGGATTTGAGGGGAAATACGGGTAACGCTTCACGGGTAACGCTTCCTCTCCTCTATCTCTTCTTCGCTTTTCCCACGGACTCCCTCTCGCCTTTCTCTCGTTCTCTCCCTCTCTCGTCTCTCACTCATACAATATGATACAATATCATACAAAATGACACTATATCATATAATATGATGGAATATGATACAAAATAATGCAATATGATACAATACCATACAATGTAATGCAATATCATATACTATAATATAATATGATACAGTATCATACAATATAATGCAATACGATGCAATATGATACAATATGGCACAATATTCTACAGTATAATACACTATCACATTATATACCACAATATAATACGATATAATGCAATATGATGTAATATGATACAGTATGATACAATATCACATTTTATGATACAATATGATACATCCTAATACAGTGTGATACAATATCGTATGATATGATACAATATGATACATCCTGATATAATGTGAATCAATATCATATAATATGATGGATTATGATACGGTATCATACAATATGATGGATTATGATACAATATCATACAATATGATGCAAAACGATACAATATAATGAAATACAATAAATATGATACAACATGGCACAATATAATACAGTATTGTACAATATGATACATTATATGATACAGTATGATACAATATCATATGCCATGATACAATATGATGCAAAATAATACAATATGATGCAATACCATACAATGTGATACAATATAATATACTATGATAGAATATGATACAGTATCATACAATATGATGCATACATCATATGAAGTTATCACTTCTGCCTGGCGTCCTACGGCGGCTCACGTTTTTCTTTTAATTTTAAAGGCTTTCAAAGGATATATAGAGAACTTTAGGAATAAATTAAATTAGGTTTCCCAGGGATTCCGGAGGGTTTCTGTCCGCCCGTCCGTCTTACTTCTTTCCCAGGAGGGGAAATTGAGGGAGGAGTAGTGAGAGAAGGGTAAGTTGGTGATGTGTGGGGAGGGGGAATTATGAGAGGGGAAGTAAGGGAAATGAAGAAATATTAGGAGACGGGAAATGAGGGAAGTGGAGTGAGGGAAAGGGGAAGGGGTAGTAAGAGAAGTGAGGGGTGGGGAAGTATGTTAAGCGAGGCGAGGGGAAATGTGGAATAGTTAAGTGAGAGGAAATAAGGGCGTGAGTAGCGGAAGCGAAGGGACAGGAAGTAGGGGAGATAGGGGAAGTGACGGGAAAGGAAGTAGGGGAGATAGAGGAAATAAAGGTAGGTTAAGGGAGGAGAAATAAGGAGGGGAAGTAGGGTAAAGGAGGAGCAGTAAGGAGAGGGAAAATGAGGGAAGCGTTAGTAGAGGAAGCGAGGTTAGGGTAAGTAAGGGGAAATTATGGGAGGAAAAATTAGATGAATTCAGGGGAAATTCGGGGAAATTAGGCTAGGGGGAGTATGGAAAGTAAGAGGAGGGGAGGGGAGAGAAGGGGAAGTGCAGGGAGAGGAAATGATGAGAGTTGAAGTAAAGGAAATTAAGGCAAATTAGGAAAAGGGAAGTGAGGGAAAGGAGGAGGAGGGATAGTAGTGGAAATGAGGGGTGGGGAAGTATGTTAAGCGAGAGGAGGGCAAACGAGGGAGGGAGAAGTGAGAGGAAATAAGGGGTGGAGGAGCAGGGGAAGTGACGGGAGAAGAAGTAGGGGAGATAGGGAAAATGAGGGGAGGATAAGAGAGGCGAAATCAGAGGAGGAATAAATAGAAGAATTCACGATAAATCGGGGGAAAATAAGGGAGGGGAAGTAATGAAAGTGAGGAGAGGTTAAGTAGGTTAAGGGAGGTTGAGTAAGGAGAGGGGAAATGAGGGGAGGTGAACAGAGTAGGGAAAGTGATGGCTGGGGAAGGGAAGTAGGGAAAGGGGAAGAGGAGTGTTAGCAGAGGGAATTGAGATGAGGCAGAAGTAGTTGAGGAAGAAATTGGGGAAGGGAGGGGTAGCGAAGTGTCAAGTGTGGTAAGGGTGGTAGGGGAGGAGGGAGGAAGTATGGGAGGGATAGGTTTGAACGACCCAATTATCGTCTTAATAGGGTACTAATTTTTCAAAATTGATGCCACTATTGACACTATTTTTTATCTCTGATATGAGTCTAATGTGTATAAGTTTAAACTTACGGACGTTGACGTTGGTCTCGAGTGCAATGAGCCGCAGTGAGAATATGTCGAGGGCCAATCAAAGACCCACCACACCAGAACTCAGTGCGTTTAGATCCGTGAAGAAATATTGCTGCCATCCATGGCCAACGACCTGGCAGCGCTTCTTCTCCTCCAACAACTCGATACTTTCCAGCATTTCTTATTCCGCATTCTACAAATTAGATAGTTAAACGCAGACCTGCTTTTAAATCAACTTATTTTGCAATAAGGAACTCACTTTCCCGGAATTATTGCTCATTTATATCAATTTTACAAAAAAAAAGCTTGTCCTAAATTTTCTGTTTTAATTCTGCCCAAAATTAGGGGTCATTTTTTGCTTAAAATACAAATAAATTACCATCATCATCCTGAATAAAGTTGTTGTCAATCGTTTCAACAGACTCGAAGGGATTTGAACTGTTGCCCGAAAGTCCTGAAGATGGGATTTCGAAGTGTGGACGACTCGTCGTGTTTATTGGATACAACGGTATCGGCTTCGGAGTTGCTGGTTTTGTTGGTTTTGTTGGTCTCGGTCTTGGTCTTGTAGTCGTTTCAACTGTTGTAGGTGGTGTGACAGCAATAGGACTGAAATTTAATCAAAACAATTTTAATTACTTTCCCAGGGGGCAAAAAAAAATTATGTCCTAGAGACGTCTTCGGGACATCCTTAAGATGTCTTTTGGAACATGTCTTTAGGACATCCTAGGGATGCTCTTAAGGTGCTGAAAAAGAGTCGTGTTTTAAAATAATACAAAATACAGCTACAAGGATGAATTGTTTGATGTGATATTTTTACCACATAATCCGAAGGCTTATACATGTGCATGACTAGAGCCCTTTTTTCGCAAAATGGTCTTGCTGTTGGGTTTTTTGTTGTTAATTGAAACGCACTTGGAAACTTTAAGTGTCTGTTTTCGGTTCACCATGAGTAGAGTAGACCGGGGCGAGGCACCCAGTGGGGCGAGGTACCCAGTGGGGCGAGGCAGCCAATTTCGTCTTATTCGCACAGCGTTAATTGAAATCGCGCACCTTTGTAATGTAAGGTCGGTTAGGTTAGTCCGCTGTACTTGCCGAAAGTTGAGTATCGTGACTGTCGCAGTTTGTAAAAAGCAGCGTCATTTGTGAAAAACTACTAGCAGAAGGAACTATTTCGTGATTTACGTTTGTTTATCCTTCGTGTGTAGGTTATGCAAAAAAAGTTAAGTAAGTATTTTCCGCAGTAGAATTTTGTGCTTAACACGATGGAATGATTGGTTTTCCGATATTCAAAATACTTTTTTTTGTGTGGAATTTTTGTGGAAAAAAGCACATGTGGGGCGAGGTAACCAACAAACCGCAGATCATGCCGAAAAGGCTAAAAAGCGAATTTTTTTTGAGTTACATTAAATGTCAGAGAAGACATTGAACTTTGTTTTTTATTTTTATATATCATCTTGGACCTAATGAAGAACATACACATTATTATATGTCTGTGTATTGAAACTTTGTGTGCCGCCTAATAACTTCTGAAATGGTTGGCTGCCTCGCCCCACGTTTCTACAGTTGAGCGAATACATAGCGTCTCTGGAAAACGGTTGTAGAAACTGTAATGGGCGAGCTACGTCAAAATGCCAACAGCCAATTTTGTAGCCAAAGAATCAAGCTTTCTAACGACACCATAGACTTTTTGATATCATTTCAAACAAGTGCTCTACATGCCAAAATGTGGCGTCTTCGTTGCCTCGCCCCGTTCTACTCTACATTCCCAGTGGCGCGTTGTCCGTTTCCAGGTGCAGATTATTCAGCAAATTTTATGGTTAAAAAACAACAACAAGACCATTTTTCGAAAAAGGACTCCAGTCATTCACATGTATAAGCCTTTAGAATTTGTGGTAAAAATATTATATCAAACAATTCATCATTGTAGCCGTATTTTGCAGCACCTTAAGACGTCTAATGTCAGTACGAGAGATGTCCTGAGAACGTTTCATGTCTTTAAGACGTCTTTACGACATTGGGCGTCTTAGAGACGTTGATTGGACTGACATTGTATGTCCTAGGAACGTCCCAAGGAACTAAACACCTGTAATTGTATTTACCTTCCTCCAGGAGAAGGCACATTGACCCCAATTTTATCAATCGGACAGCAGACTCCAGGGACAAATAAACTCTTGAAACACAAGGACTGCCTGAGTTTGGTGAGATCCAGAAGAAGATGAGGACAGTTGCTGAGATCCTGACATTTTCCAGGACCGCCTTCTGCAGTCGTACACGTGGCAAGAGACTTGTCCCTATCAGCAATCTCTTCACTAGCATGTGCCTGAAGATCAGAAATTGTGACTGTCGTTACAGTCGAGGATGTAATCGGTTTCAGAGTAGCTGCTGTTGGTTTCAGAGTCGAAGTTGTCGGTTTCAGAGATGTGACTGGTCTGAGAGGCAGAGCGACTCCTCTGACAATTGGTGCTATACTGTCTGTTACATTTTTGCCCAGGATGTTCTTGGAGATGGTGTAGAGAGCTGATGGCAACTCCTTGGAAGGGTTTTCGGAATCTCCTCTCGTCATGTTCACGATGTAACTTCCGACTGTGTTGAGAGCACCTAGAGTTTCTGTGAATCTTGTTAGAGGGTCGGATCTTTCTTCAACAACTCGAACGAATTGAGTGTAAGGTCGGACCTGGGTGTCTCGACGATAAATTGGCCCTCTTCTGGGTCCACCTGGCCAGGAGTCGCTTTCGGTCCATTTTCCTAATGCCGATCCTTGAACCGATTGACGATATGGTGGTCCATATCCATTGTATGCTGTTGACAATATTTAGATTGTTTTATTTTTAATGGGGCGGAATTTAGGTACTGAAAGCAGGGTGGCCGCAGGTCAGGGAAGACCTGCCCTGGTGGAAACAATTTTTTAAAGAAAGTAAGACATTTCTACAACTGTAATTTTTTGTTAAAACGTGTATTTCATTGTGAAAAATGTACAAAATTTCACAGAAGCATACAGTTAAGGTGCTTCCTCAGGCTCGATTTTTAGCCCGTGTATTACAAATGACATGTTTCCTCCTACAAGGATGAATTGTTTGATGTAATATTTTAACCACATAATCTCAATGGCATAATACACAACCAGTTAGTGCCCTTTTTTCGAAAAATGGTCTTGCTTTTTTTTTTTTTTTTTTAATCGAAAATGTGCTTCATTTATGCGCCTGTTTTCGGTTCATCATGGATACTTTCCCGGTGGCGGATTGCTCGTTTCCAGGCGCATAAATGAAGCACATTTTCGATTAAATAAAAAAAAAAACAACAAGACCATTTTTCGAAAAAGGGCACTAATAGGTTGTGTCTTATGCCATTGGGATTATGTGGTTAAAATATTACATAAAAAAATTCATCCTTGTAGAAGGAAACATGGCATTTGTAAGACGTGGGCTAAAAATCGAGCCTGAGGAAGCACCTTAAATACGAATAGCTAAATTTTTCTTTTATTTTCTTGTATGACTTTTTATTGATATTTTTTGTTTACTTTGTTGTAAAAATCTACAAGATATTTGAGAAAACTACAGGATTATACATTTTTTAATTTGGGGGATTGACGTCATAAAAACACTTTTAATTTTACGTAAATTATTGTAGAAAATTACAAATCTTTTAAAAAAATAAGATTTCAGTAAAGTTGAAATATTGGGAAACTGTAATTAAAATTATGTTGTAAATAATGGTATTTGGTTGTAGAAATGTAAAAATTTAAACAAAAAATATAAATGTTCACTTTTGCTATTATAATAAATCACATTCAAATATAATTCGATTATTGAAATATGGACAATAATTAAATTCAATTAAAACTTTATAAATTATTCCTAAAATGATTTAAAATGAATAGATTCATAACTAAACGTTCTTATTCAATTCCAAATCCTATTCAAATTTCAAATATTGTTTTAATCTAAACTATTCCATTTTTAACCCATTTACTTAAAAAAATTTCAATTAATGAAGAAAACAAAATTAATAATAATTAATTAGAATAATAATAATAAATATTAAAAAAATAATAAATAAAATAAAAATATATAAAATAATGTTAAAAAATATGAATAAATAAAAAAAAATTATGAGTTAATTTAAGAGATATTTGCAATTTTTGAGAAGAGCCAAACTTAATTTAAAACTGGAAATGATTTCGAAAAATAAAAAAATAAATTTAGATTTTTGAAGATTTTGAAATAAAAGTTTGAATCTTTTTGAGGATCTTCAAAGGTTTTAAGAAAATAAAAAAAATTCTTAAGTTTGCTGGGAAAATGTAAAATGATTTCTATTTTAAAAAATTAATTTTAAAAGAATATTTAAAAAGATTTTTAAAAATTTGATTTATAAATGAAAATTGAATAATTATTAATTTGGAAAATAATCGAGTAAGTTTAAAATATACTTAGAAGTTTTGAAAAAATTTTAAAACATTGAAGAAAATGTAGATTTTTGAAGATTTCGAACAAAAAATAAGGTTTTTAAGCATTTTGAAAGGTTTTAAATTAATAAAGAATTTGTATCAAAATTCCTAGAGAAACTAACAATCATTTTTTTTTTGTTGAGAAATTAATTTAAAAAGAATATTTAATATGATATCCATTATTTTCAAAAAAGTATCTGAATGATTTTAAGGTAATTTTTTTTACTTTCGCAGGATTTCAAAAAATTTTTGGAAAAATTTGAGTTCCAAGATAATAAAATTATTATTAGATTTTCTGAAAATTTTTAAATGATTTTTTTTAAACAAATTTTTAAAAAAATATTTAAAAATATTTCAAAACCAATTTTAATGTATAAATTAATGTTTCTAGCTTAATATTGCTTAAAATGATATAATTTTTAAAATTCATAAAATTTTTGGTTTATTCTTCAATTCATAGCATTGGAAATTATAATTTTTTGAAAATCCTGCGATAGTAAAAAAATTACCTTAAAATCATCCAGATTCCTTTTTGAAAATTTTTGAAATCTTATGAAATATTCTTTTAAAATTGATAAAAAAAAAATATTGTTAGTTTTTCTAGGAATTTTGATACCAATTTTTTATTTATTTAAAACCTTTCAAAATGCTTAAAAATCTTATAAATTGTGTGTTGGACATCTTCAAAAATCTACATTGTGTTTTAAATGTTTTGAAATATTTTCACGTTTTAAATTATTTTTGAATCTTTTCAAAACTTCTAAATATATTTTAAACTTACACGATTATTTTCCAAATTAATAATTGTTCAACTGTTATTTATTATTCAAAATTTTTTTTATATTTTTTCAAATATTCTCTTAAAATTAATTTTTCAAAATAAAAATTCATTTTAAATTTTCCCAGCAAAGTTAAGAACACTTTTTTATTTTTTCAACACTTAAAAAAAAATCAAAATCTAAATTTAGTTTTGTATTTTACAAAATCTTCTCCAGTTTTAAATTAAGTTTGTATCTTTTCAAAACTTGTAAATATCTCTTAAACTAACTCAAATTTTTTCCAAATTGATAATTGTTAAATTGTTATTTATGCATAAAAATTTAATAATTTCACTTACATATTAAAAATTGGTTAAATAGAACAATTAAAATTGTAACGTACAAAGTTTTAATTTAACACTCTGAAATATTAACGATTCAAGCTTTTATTTTTCAAATAATTCAATTTAATTTTATAAATTCCGAGAAATCCACAAGAATTTAAAAAATTTCAAGAGGTTTCAAAATATTTTGAAAGATTGGAAATATTTTAGGATATTTTAAAAGATCCTAAGGAATTTTTATTTATTTCAGAAATTTAATAGGATTTCAGAGAATTTGAAATCAAGAGATTTAAAAATTTTCAAGATCAACATTCTAGAGGTTTTGAAAAGACTCCAAGGAATTTTTAATTGATTTCAATAATTTGAAGGGATTTCAAAATATTTGAAATATGATAGGGTATTTTTTTAAATTCCATGAAATTTTCAAGAGCTTTAAAATTGTTCAATAGATTTCGAAAAGGTTTTGAAGGATTGGAAATATTTTAGGGTACTTTAAAAGGTCCCAAGGAGTTTTTAATAGATTTCAATAATTTAAAGGGATTTCAAAGGATTTTAAAGATTTTAGAATATTTTAAAAAATTGCCAGGAATTTTCAGAAGCTTTCAGCTTCAGGGAATTTCAAAATATTTCAAAAATGTTGGGGTAATTTTTTTAAATTTCAAGAAATTTACAAGAGCTTTAAAAAATTCAAGGAATTTCAAAAGATTTCAAAGGATTAGAAATATTTTAGGGTATTTTAAAAGGTCGAAGGAATTTTTATTGATTTCAAGAATTGAATGGGATTTCAAATTATTTGAAATATTTGAAGGTAATTTAAAAGATTTCAAGGTATTTCCAAGAGTTTAAAAAAATTTTAAGGGATTTTACAAGATTTCAAAGCAATTGAAACATTCTAGACGTTTTTAAAAATTCAAAGAAATTTTCAAGAGCTTTAAAAAATTTCAAGGGCTATAGAAAAGATTTTAAGGGATTGGAAATATTTTAGAGTATTTTGAATATCCCAAGGGATTTTTAATAGATTTGAATAATTTAATGGGATTCCAATGATTTTAAAGATTTTAGAATATTTTTTTAAATTCCAAGAAATTTTCATGAGCTTTAACAAATTTTAAGGGATATCGAAAAGATTTTAAAGGATTCGAAATATTTTATGGTATTTTACAAGATCCCAAGGAATTTTTATTTATTTCAGTAATTTAAAGGGATTTCAAAGGAATTGAAGTGAATCCTAAGGATTTTAGAGTATTTTTAAAAATTGCCAGGAATTTTAATGTCAAGAAATTTACAAGAGCTTCAAAATTTTTTAAAGTAATTTCAAAATATTTCAAAGTATTCGAAATATTTTAGTGTATATTTTAAAATATCCCAATGAATTTTTAGTTAATTCCGAAATTTAATGAGATTTCAAAGCATTTGAAATATAATTGGGAATTTTTTCAAATTCCATTAAATTTTCAAAAAATACTTTCAAGGGATTTCGAAAATATTTCAAAGGATTGGAAATATCTGAGAGTATTTTAAAAGATTCCAAGAAATTTTTTAATTGATTCCAATAATTGAAAGGGATTTCAAAGAATTTCAAATGTTTTAGGGTATTTTAAAAGATTCCAAGGAATTTACAAGAGATTAAAAAAATTTCGAGGGATTTAAAAGATTGCAAAGGATTTGAAACATTTTAGAGGATTTTAAAAGATTCTAAATGATTTTTAATTAATTTTAATAATTCAAAGGGATTTCAAATGTTTTAGGGTATTTTAAAAGATCATAAGGAATTTTTATTTGTATCAGTAATTTAATGAGATTTAAAAGGATTTTAAATATTTTAGGGTATTTTAAAAGATTCCAAGGAATTTTTAATATACTTCAATAATTTTAATGTATTCTAAAGGATTTTAAAGATTTCAAATGTTTTAGGGTATTTTAAAAGATTCCAAGAAATTTTTTAATTGATTTCAATAATTGAAAGGGATTTCAAAGAATTTCAAATGTTTTAGGGTATTTTAAAACATTCCAAGGAATTTTTATTTATTTCAGAAATTTAATGAGATTTAAAAATTTGCAACGGATTTCAAAATATTTGAACTATGATAGGAAATGTTTTAATAATTTAAAGGCATTTCAAAAAATTTCAAATGTTTTAGGGTATTTTAAAAGATTCCAAGGAATTTTTATTTATTTCAAAAATTTATTGAGATTTAAAAATTTGCAACGGATTTCAAAATATTTGAAATATGATTGGAAATGTTTTAATAATTGAAAGGAATTTCAAAGAATTTAAAATGTTTTAGGGTATTTTAAAAGATTCCAAGGAATTTTCAAGAGATTAAAAAAATTTCGAGGGATTTAAAAGATTTGAAAGGATTTGAAACATTTTAGAGGATTTTAAAAGATTCCAAATTATTTTTAATTAATTTTAATAATTCAAAGGGATTTCAAAGGATTTCAAATGTTTCAGGGTATTTAAAAAAATTCCATGGAATTTTCAAGAGATTAAAAAAATTTCGAGGGATTTAAAAGATTGCAAAGGATCTGTAACATTTTAGAGGAATTTAAACAATTCAAAATTATTTTTAATCAATTTTAATAATTCGAAAGGATTTCAAAGGATTTCAAATGTTTTAGGGTATTTTAAAGGATCATACGGAATTTTTATTTGTGTCAGTAATTTAATGAGATTTAAAAGGATTTTAAATATTTTAGGGTATTTTAAAAGATTCCATGAAATCTTTAATAGCTTTCAATAATTTAATGGTATTCCAAAGAATTTGAAAGATTTTAGAGTATTTTTTAAAATTCCAAGGAATCTTTAAGAGCTTTTAAAAGTTTCAAGTTATAAAATTTTTTTTAAAAGGATTTTAGATATTTAGGGTATTTTGAAAGATTCCAAGAATTTTTTAATAGCTTTCAATACTTGAAAGGTATTCCAAAGGATTTTAAAGATTTTGGGATATTTAAAAA
>CAKNYM010037688.1:8142-18627 GCA_932195095.1 Andricus curvator | reverse complement strand
TAAAATTCCAAGGAATCTTTAAGAGCTTTTAAAAGTTTCAAGTAATACATTTTTTTTTAAAAGGATTTGAGATATTTAGGGTATTTTGAAAGATTCCAAGAATTTTTTAATAGCTTTCAATAATTGAAAGGTATTCCAAAGGATTTTAAAGATTTTGGGATATTTGAAAAAAAGAAATTTCAAGAGCTTCAAAATGTTCCAAGGGATTTCAAAAGATTTGAAATTATTTACAATATTTTAGGCTATTTTAAACGATTCCAAGAAATCTTTAATAGCTTTCAATAATTTAATGGTATTCCAAAGAATTTTAAAGATTTTATAGCATTTTTTTTAAATTCCAAGCTTTAAGAGATTTTCAAACTTTCAAAGGATTTAAAATTTTCTTAAAGGATTTGAAATACTTTAGGGTATTTCAAAATATTCCAAGAATTTTTAAATAGTATTCAATAATTTAAGGGTATTCCAAAGGATTTTATATATTTTAGGGTGTTTTTTAAAATTCCAAAGGATTTTCGAGAGCTTTTTAAGGTTTCAAGGGATTTCAAAAGATTTGAAATAATTTAGGGTATTTTGAAAATATTAATTCTGAACGAAAAATACAAAAATTGATATTTCAATCGAAAATGATTTAAATTTTAATTAAAAAACAGTTAAATTCCACCGAAAAAGACGAATTTCTAGAGTTCAAGTAATTGAATTTTCAGTTTAAAAAAATTAATTTAAAAACAAACGAATTTTCAACAAAATAATTAAATTTTCAACAACAAAAAAATAATTTTTAACAAAGTTCAACTCGCAACCTAGTAACAAAATTTTCAATGAAAAAAGTTAAATTTTCAACGAAAAATATTATAGTTGATATTTCAACCAAAAAAGATTGAAATTTTTAATAAAAAACAGTTGAATTCAACCAAAAAAGACGATTTTCCAACAGTTTAAACAGTCGAATTTTCAGTAAACAAATTCATTTTCAAACAAAAAACAAATTTTTAACAAAATAATAAAATTTTAAACCAAAGAGATGAATCTTTAACCAAAAAATCATGTTTTTACAAAACAGTTCAACCAAGTAGTAGAATTTTGAACCGAAAAGAAAAATTCTCAACGAAAAATATAATATTTGATATTTCAAACAAACAAGATTTCAATTTTAAATAAAAAACGAAGAATTTTCTACAAAAAATTTTAATTTTCTACCAAAAAAGATTTTCCACCAAAAGAGATGAATTTTCAACAACAAAAAGTTGAGAAAAAAATTCGATTCATAAGACTTCAAATAAATTGGAAAAAAAATCAAAAAGTCCGAAAAATTCCATTTATTTCAGTACATTTGAGTGAATTTATAGGAATTCAAGAGAAACGAAAAATTCGATGAAATTGATAAAAAAATAATGGTGAATTATAAAAAATCCAAGGGAATTGAAAACGGTGAATTAAACAAAAATATTTTTAAAAACATTGAATTGAATATAATCGAGTGAATTTAGAAGAATTTAAGTGAATTAAAAAAATTCAAGAGAATTATAAAGAATTTAAAAGAATGCAGGATAAACTAATAAGAATTCAGGGAGAATTCAAATGAATTACAGAAAATATTTGAAAATCTCTTCAAATTTTTGAAATCTTACGAAATCCCTCACTTTTTGTGAATAAATTATTTGAAATTTATTAAAAATATTTAAAAATCCTGTGAAATTCGATGAAATTTGATATTTCCCATCCAAAATGACGTTTTAAAATACCCTAAAACATTTAAAATCCTTTGAAACCCCTTAAAATTATTGAAATTAACTAAAAATCTTTTGGAACCATTAAAAATTTTTTTTTAATTATAGGGCCTGAAAATCGTTCCATATATTCCGTCATTTTATAGACAATTTTTTAAAAACGCCTGAAAATTTTTTCAAATCCCTTAAAATCATTTAAATTCCTCGAAATTTTTTTAAACTCTTGAAAATTTCTTGGAATCTTTTAAAATACCTTAAAAAATGTAAAATCCTTTGAAATCCGTTCAAATTATTGAAATTAATTAAAAATCATTTGGAATTTTTTTAAATAACCTAAAATATTTCCAACCCCATGAAATCTTTCGAAATCAATTTGAAATTTTTTTAATTTCTTGAAAATTCCTTTTAGAATTTAGAAAAATGCTTTAAAATCTTCTATATCTTTTAGAATCCCTTCAAATTAGTGAAATCTATTACAAATTCCTTGAAATCTTTTAAAATAGCCTAATATATTTAAAATCATTTGAAATCTTTAAAAGCTCTTGAAAATTCTTCGGAATTTTGAAAAATACCCCAAAATATCTTAAAGCCTTTGGAATACCTTTAAATTATTGAAAGCTATTAAAGATTTCTTTGAATCTTTTAAAATACCCTAAAATATTTCAAATCCTTTAAAATTTGTTGAAATCCCTTAAAACTTTTAAAAGCTCTTAAAGATTCCTGGAATTTTACAAAATACTCTAAAATCTTTCAAATCCTTGAACGCCTTTAAATTATTGAAAGCTAATAGAGATTTCTGGGAATCGTTTAAAATAATCTAAAATGTTTTAAATAGTTTGAAATCTTTTGAAATCCCTTAAAAAATCTTAAAACTCTTGAAATTTTAAAAAATACCCTAAAATATTTAAAATCCTTTGGAATACCTTCAAATAATTGAATACTATTACAAAAATTTGAAATCTTTTGAAATACCCTAAAGTATTTCAAATCCTTTAAAATAATTTTGAATCCTTCGAAACTTTGAAAAACTCTTAAAGCTTGGAATTTTAAAAAATACTATGAAATCTTCCAAATTCTGTGGAATACCATTAAATTATTGAAAGCTATTAAAGATTTCTTGGAATTGTTTAAAATAGCCTAAATATTTTAAATAGTTTGAAATCCCTTGAAACTTTTTAAAGCTCTTAAAATTAAAAAAAAATACCTTTAAATATTTAAAAGCCCTTGGAATACCTTTTAATTATTGAATACTATTAGAGATTTCTTGGAATCTTTTGAACTGCCCTAAAGTATCGCAAATCCTTTTAAAAAATTTTAAATCCTTTGAAACGTTGAAAAGCTCTTAAAGCTTGGAATTTTAAAAAATACCCTAAAATCTTTAAAATTCTTTGGAATACCTTTAAATTATTGAATACTATTAACCAATTTTTAGAATCTTTTGAAATACCCGAAAATATCTCAAATCCTTAAAAAAAAATTTTAATCCCTTGAAACTTTTAAAAGCTCTTAACGATTCCTTGGAATTTAAAAAAATGCTCTAAAATCTTTCAAATTCTCTGGAATACCATTAAATTATTGAAAGCTATTAAAGATTTCACTGAATCTTTTAAAAACCGTCAAATATTTCAAATTCTTTCAAATCTTTTGAAATCCCTTGAAACATTAAAAAGCTATCGAAAATTCTTTGGAATTTTAAAAAATACAATAAAATATTTAAATTCCTTTGGAATACCTTTAAATTAATGAATACTATTAACAAATTCTTGGAATCTTTTGAAATACCCTAAAGTATTTCAAATCCTTTTAAAATTTTTTTAAAGCCTTTGAAAGTTTGAAAAGCTCTTGAAGCTTGGAATTTTAGAAAATGCTCTAAAATCTTTCAAATTCTGTGGAATACCATTAAATTATTGAAAGCTATTAAATATTTCATTGACTCTTTTAAAATACCGTAAAATATTTCAAATCCTTTCAAATCTTTTAAAATCCCTTGAAACATTTAAAAGCTCTCGAAAATTCTTTGGAATTTTAAAAAATACCCTAAAATATTTAAAATCCTTTGGAATACCATTAAATTATTGAATACTATTAAAAAATTATTCGAATCTTTTAAAATACCCTAAAACATCTCGAATCCTTTTAAACAAATTTTAAATTCCTTGAAACTTTAAAAGTTCTTAAAGATTTCTTGAATTTTTAAAAAATATCTTTAAATATTTAAAAGCCTTTGGAATACCTTTAAATAATTGAATACTATTAGAGATTTCTTGGAATCTTTTGAAATACCCTAAAGTATCGCAAATCCTTTAAAAAAATTTTAATTCCCTTGAAATTTTGAAAAGCTCGTAAAGCTTGGAATTTTAAAAAATACTCTAAAATCTTTCAAATTCTTTGGAATACCATTAAATTATTGAAAGCTATTAAAGATTTCATTGACTTTCTTAAAATACCGTAAAATATTTCAAATCCTTTCAAATCTTTTGAAATCCCTTGAAACATTAAAAAGTTCTCGAAAATTCTTTGGAATTTTAAAAAATACCCTAAAATATTTAAAATCCTTTGGAATACCATTAAATTATTTAAAGCTATTAAAGATTTCATTGAATCTTTTAAAATACCATACAATATTTCAAATCCTTTCAAATCTTTTGAAATCCCTTGAAAAATTTAAAAGCTCTCGAAAATTCCTTGGAATTTTAAAAAATACTCCAAAATCTTTAAAATCCTTTGGAATACCTTTCAATTATTGAAAGCTATTAAAAAATTCTTGGAATCTTTCAAAATACCCTAAAATATTTCAAATTCTTTCAAATACCTTTGAATAATTGCAAGCTATTAAAGATTTCTTTGGAAACTTTTAAAATACTCTAAAATATTTCAAATATATTAAAATGTTTTAAAATCATTTGAAACTTTATAAACCTCTTGAAAATTCCTTGGATGTTTTAAAAATACCTTAAAATCTTTAAAATCTTTTGGAATGCGTTCGAATTAGTGAAATCTATTCAAAATTCCTCAGAATCTTTTAAAGAATATCTTAAAATCTTTAAAATTCTTTGAAATGCCTTTAAATTATTCAAAACCAATAAAGATTTCTTGGAATAGTTTTTAAAAAACCCTAAAATATTTAAAATCTTTTGAAATCCCTGAAAACTTTTTAAAGCCCTGAAATATTTTAAATCCTTTGAAATAATTCGAAATCCCTTGAAACTTTTGAAAACTCTTGCAAATTCCTTGGAATTTTAAAAAATACTTCAAAATCTTTTGAAATTCCTTCAAATTAGTGGAATCTATTAAAAATTCCTTGAAAAATGTGAATCTTTCAATAAAGTAGTATAGCTTTAGTAGTGCTGCTTTAGTAGTATAGCTTTAAATCTGAATATTTCAAAAGAATTCAAATAGTTTTTAAAAAACCCTAAATTTTTAAAATCTTTTGAAATCCCTTAAAACTTTGTAAATCCCTAAAATATTCAAATCTTTTGAAATCATTCGAAATCCCATGAAACTTTTGAAAACTCTTGCAAATTCCTTGGAATTTCAAAAAATACTTTAAAATCTTTTGAAATTCCTTCAAATTATTGGAATCTATTAAAAATTCCTTGAAAAATGTGAATCTTTTAATAAAGTAGTATAGCTTTTAGTAGTATAGCTTTTAATCTGAATATTTCAAAAGAATTCAAATAGTTTTTAAAAAACCCTGAAATATTTAAAATCTTTTGAAATCCCTTGAAACTTTTTAAAGCCCTAAAATATTTAAATCCTTTGAAATCATTCGAAATCCCTTGAAACTTTTGAAAACTCTTGCAAATTTTTTGGAATTTTGAAAAATACTTTAAAATCTTTTGAAATCCCTTCAAATTAGTGAAATGTATTAAAAATTCTTTGAAATATCTGAATATTTGCTATAAAGTAGTATAGCTTCAGTAGCATAGCTTTAGTAGTATAGTTTTAGTAGTATAGCTTTTAGTAGTATAGCTTTAAATCTCAATATTTCAAAAGAATTCAAATACTTTTTTAAAAAACCCTCAAATATTTAAAATCTTTTGAAATCCATGAAATCTTTTTCAAGCCCTGAAATATTTTTAATCCTTTGAAATCATTCGAAATCCCTTGAAACTTTTGAAAACTCATGCAAATTCCTTGGAATTTTGAAAAATACTTTTAAATCTTTTGAAATCCTTTCAAATTAGTGGAATCTATTAAAAATTCCTTGAAATAAGTGAATCTTTCAATAAAGTAGTAAAGCTTTAGTAGTACAGCTTTAGTAGTATAGCTTTTAGTAGTATAGCTTTAAATCTGAATATTTCAAAAGAATTCAAATACTTTTTAAAAAACCCTCAAATATTTAAAATCTTTTGAAATCCCTGAAAACTTTTTGAAGCCCTAAAATATTTTAAATCCTTTGAAATCATTCGAAATCCCTTGAAACTTTGAAAACTCTTGCAAATTCTTTGGAATTTTGAACAATACTTCAAAATCTTTTGAAATTCCTTCAAATTAGTGGAATCTATTAAAAATTCCTTGAAACATGTAAATCTTTCAATAAAGTAGTATAGCTTTAGTAGTACAGCTTTAGTAGTATAGCTTTCAGTAGTATAGCTTTAAATCTGAATATTTCAGAAGAATTCAAAAAAATTCAGAAATACGTATAGACCTGAATTCAATCATGTTTATCCATGGGTTAATTCATTTTTTTTTTTTTAATTAAAATTTACTTTTCAACAATTTTATTTTATTCAAAAAAATTTTCTGACTTTTCTCTGACTTTCCCTGACCTGCTGCCACCCTGGTATTTTGGGGAATTTTTTAATTTAGACAGAAAAAGGGGAATTAGGGAAAAAAGGGGACGGACTGTGATTTCTGATTAAATAACTTAAAAATTAAAACCTAATGAGTTACTCACGTATATTAGGGTAGAGTCCGAGTTCTTCATTGAACGATAACGCACCAATGAATAAATTCCATATTATGCAGAGTCCTAAAAACAGCAGAAATTAAAAGATTATTAAATTAAATTTCAATTAATTTTTGAATTAAATTTTAAATTAAAAGGCATTTAAAACACTATTAGGAAAAAACCCGATAATTCAATTAACTTTTGCTACAGTCGGTAAACAATAATTAAAAATAATTAGCTGACGCTAGAGAAAATTGGACTTTTCTTATTTTTTCCAATTTATCAATAATTCAATTTTTAAGTTTGATCCTTTATCTGAATTTAATTTTTTGTCTAAAAAATTCTTTTCGGGGACGTTCAAAAACTACGTCACCCTGTTTTCAAGAAAATTTCCCCTTTTCTCGTTTTTTCGCTTAAAGGCGAACTAGATGAATAGAATCCATAAATAAAATCCATCTTTTTTCGTGGAAATACAATTCCTTTTAATTGGAAAATCTACTATTATATTGTTGGAAATCTTTTTTCAGAAAAAAAAAAATTATTACAAAATAATTTTTAATTTATATCTCCATCTAGTCTCAAAAGACGTTAAAAATTTATGTTATTCTCTTATGGTAATACAGATTCCTTGAAAAATTTGATTTACCACCTGGCAAAAGAATGTGTGTATTTTCTGAAAAAGTTTCCCGCAATCGGAGGTTATGAGGTTAGATTCCCAGCGGAGCGAAAGGAGAAGATCTTTTTTCAGAAAAAAAATTAATTAAAAATAATGTTTAATTTATATCTCCATCTAGTCTGAAAAGACGTTAAAAATGTATGTTATTCTCTTATGATAATACAGATTCCTTGAAAATTTTGATTTACCACCTGGCAAAATAATGCGTGTATTTTCTGAAAAAAGTTTATTCTCTCGATCTCTTTAGTAGCTTAATGGGAAAGCACCCAACCGGCAATCGGAAGTTCTGAGGTTCGATTCCCAGCAGAGCGAAAGGAGAAAATCTTTTTTCAGAAAAAAAATTAATTAAAAATAATTTTTAATTTATGTTTCCATCTAGTCTGAAAAGACGTTAAAATTTATGTTATTCTCTTATGATAATACAGATTCCTTGAAAATTCAACTGCTTTGTCGAAAATTAATCTTTTTTGGTGAAAAATACTTTTTGAAAAATTCATTTTTTTGTAGATTTGAATCTTTTGTTGAAAATTCGGTGTACTTTCTTGTTTATTTGTTGAAAATTGAACTTTTTTTCGGAAATTCGTTTTTTTTTGTTTTGTTAGAAATTAATCTTTTAAACTAACTATTCTTTTTTGGTTAAAAATTAATCTTTTTTGGTTGAGAATTCAACTATTCTGTTAAAAATTGCCTTTTTTGTTGAATTCAACTGGTTTTCATTTGAAATAAAAATATTTTTTGGTTTAAATATCAACTATTACATTTTTCGTTGAGAATTCATTTGTTGTTGAGATATCAACTATTATAATTTTCATTAAAAATTATTTGGTTTAAAATTTAATTATTTTTTCGAAAATTCCACAATATCGTTTAAAAATCATTCTTTTTGGTTGAAAATGTAACTGTTTTGTTGAAAATTTGTCTTTTTCGCTTGAAAATTCAACAATTCTATTGAAATTTTGTTTATTTTTTAATTTGAAAATTCAGCTCTTTTCTTAGGAACTTTTTTTTTGAAATGCATCTGTTTGACTAAACATTAATCTATTTCGGGTAAAAATTAACTTTTTTCTTGAAAATTAAACTCTTTTGTAGAAAAATCGTATTTTTGGTTCGAAAATTCAAGAATTTGGTAGAAGTTCAACTATTTGGTCAAAAATTGAAATACTTGGTTAAAAATGCTTCTTTTTTAGTTGAAAATTCATAATTTTAGTTAAAATGTTAAAAATTCATTTATTTGGTTGAAAACTTTACTAGTTTCTTAAAAATTAGTTTTTTTTTTGTTTCAACTAAATTTTTTAACTGAAAAATTAACTATTCTATTTTTGGTTGATAATCTATTCTTTTTAGATAGTTGAAAATTCAAATATTTGATTGAAAATTCGTGTATTTTGTTGAAAAATTAGTCTTTTTTGGTAGAAAATTAATCTTCTTTGTTGGAAATTCAACTATTGGGTTAAAATTCTATGTATTTTAATCAAAAGTCGTATTTTTTCGTCAAATTCAACTATTTTTGATTAAAAATTAAAATATGTTGAGAAATAATCTTTTTTGATTGAATATTTAACTAATTAGTAGAAAGTTGAACTTCTTTGTTAAAAAATAAATTTTTTGTTGCAGATTTAAATTTAAATATTTTGGTTCAAAACATTTTTATTATTTTCTTGAAAATTTAACTGTTTTGATGAAGATTTTTCTTTTTGGATAGAAAATTCGTCCTTATGGATTGAAAATTAAACTATTTGATTGAAAATACAACTGTTTTTATTACAAAATCATCTTTTGTGTTCGAAAATTCAACTAATTTGCTGAAAATGTCTTTTTTGTTTAATAATTCAAAAAAGTTAATTTTCAACCACACAGTTGAATGTTCAAGTCAAGAGGACGAATTTCTTAGAAGATAATTAAATTATCAATCTGAAAAGTTGAATTTTAAATCAAGAAAGATGAATTTTTTGGCATGAAAGATCAATTTTCAATCGAAAAGGTCGAATTTTTTACCCAAAAAGAAGTTTCAACAAACCAGTTGAATTGTCGACCAAAAAAGATATCTTTTAAACAGAATAATTAAATTTTTAACCAAAAAGTTGAATTTTTAAGCTAAAAAGGCGAATTTTCTACAAAACAGTGGATTTTTCAATAAAAACGTTATTTTTATCCAAACAATTGAATTTTCAATACAACAGTTGAATTTTCGACCAAAAAAGATCACTTTTTATTAAAATAATTCAATTTTTAACAAAATAGTTTCATTTTCTACCAAATTGTTGAATGGTCAAGCTAAAAACGAATTTTCTGCAAAACAGTTGAATTTTCAACCAAATAGTAGAATTTTATCATAAAAGATAAATTTTCAATTAAAAAGGACGAATTTTTTATACAAGAAAGAAGAATTTTCAACAAAACAATTCAATTTTCGACCAAAAGAGATAACTTTAAAAAAAACTAATTCAATTTTTAACAAAATAGTATAATTTTCTACCAAATTGTTGAATTTTAAGCTAAAAACGAATTTTCTGCAAAGCAGTTAAATCTTCAACAAAAAGGCGCTAATTTTCAACCAAACAGTTGCATTTTTAACAAAACAGTTGAATTTTCGGCCAAAAAAGATAACTTTTCATCAAATTAATTAAAATTTTAACCAAATAGTTGAATTTCCAAGCTAAAGGACAAATTTTCTACAAAACAGTTAAATTTTCTACCAAATACCTGAATTTTTAAGCAAAACAGACGAATTTTTTTTAAGACAGTTTAACAAAACAGTTGAATTTTCGATCAAAAATATTACTTTTTAACAAAATAATACAATTTTCAACCAAATAGTTGATTTTTCTACCAAAATATTGATTTTTCAAGCTAAAAATACGAATTTTCTATAAAACAGTTGAATTGTCAACAAAAGCGTCATTTTCTACCAAATAGTTGAATTTTCCAGCCAAAAATATAACTTTTTAACAAAATAATTCAATTTTTAACAAATTAGTTGAATTTTCAAGTTAAAAAACAATTTTTCTGCAAAACAGTTGAATCTTCAACAAAAAACGTTAATTTTCAACCGAATAGTTGAATTTTCGACCAAAAAAGATCACTTTTAAAAATACTAATTGAATTTTTAATATAATAGTTGAATTTTTAAACTAAAAAACGAATTTTCTGCAAAACAGTTGAATTTTTAACATGAAGACGTTAATTTT
>CAKNYM010037686.1:0-44885 GCA_932195095.1 Andricus curvator | reverse complement strand
ATATCCAAGGTCGTTGTTTCAGGCGTCATTCACTCTGTTGTCACTCTTTTTACAAACTATTTGTCGCCACACTTTTCTGTCCTGGCATACTACTCTAGCTTCCTTCACGTCCATGCATTTTTCCATGCAAGCTCTTGTGTTTCTGTAGCTTCTTATGACTCTTCGGATTAATGTCTCATTCACAGATTCTAACAGTTATTTCGGCGGTCTACCTCTGGGCATTCTGCCATTTACTTTACCTTTATACACTTGTTTGGTCAGTCGCTCATCTTTCATTCTTTCAAGATGTTCGAACCATCTTAACTGATTTCTTTCCCATATGTCAACTAGTGTATCTCCTGTACCACATTCTTTGAGGATAATCTCGTTTCGGACTTTGTCCATCAGTGTTATCCCGCATATTGTGCGCAGAGGTTCCACGCCAATCGTGTTAATTTTACTCCTGTCCTTTTCTTGACAGGTCCATGTCTCGCTACCGTATAGTACAGTCGGTACGAATATAGAATTATGTATGGCCATTTTAGCTTTTTTTTTATATGTTTTTATTTCTGAGAATGGACCCTGCTCTACCGATAACCTGCTTACCCTTATTTATGCGCCTATCTAACTCCCCATCTATTTTTCCGTCTCGAGTGCATAGGCTACCCAGATATACGCACTTTCCAGCCTGTTCTAATCTCTCATCATTTAGGACAATGTTGCACATTGTTTTCTCACTTTTTCCTTCGAACTCCATGATTTCTGTTTTATTTACGTTAATTTTGAGGCCTATGTTCTTAATGCTTGTATTGAGTATATTTAACATTCTTTGCAAGTCCTCGATTGATTCTGCCATAACAATCTTGTCATCTGCGAAAGCTAACCCACGTACCTTCACTGTTTCGAGATCTACACCTTCTTCGTCGAAGAGGGCCGTCCTTAGACACTTATCCATAAATATGATGAATAGCCATGAGGACATAACGCATCCTTGTTTCACACCATGCATAATGTCGAACCAGTCACTCAGTTTCCCATTTACCCTTACACTCGCTTTACTACCTGTATATATTATTTTTATTGCTTGTAGGAGCCATCCATTGACTCCGTACTCTTTATGGACTTCCCAAGGTTTACTTCTATTTACCTTGTCAAATGCTTTTTCTAGGTCAACAAATGCGCAGAAAACTTTCTTTCCTACTCTCAAGCTTTTTTCTGTGATCTGTCTGAAGCTAAATATCTGATCTGCACATAATCTTCTTGGCATAAATCCGCTTTGGACTTCCCATATATTTTCTTCTTTGATTTTCATTACCCTACGAATAAGTATTTTTGAGTATATTTTAGTTACGGTACTAAGTAAGCTGATACCTCTGTAATTACTGCAGTTGCTTTTCTCTCCCTTTTCTTTTGTATATTGGTACGATAATCGCTTTTCTCCAATCGTCTGGGACTTCTCCCATCTCGATACATAAATTTATCAATTCGCACAACCTGTGAGGTATGTACTCGCCACTTCATTTAAGTATTTCAGCGCTAATACTGTCTACATCAGCAGCCTAACGGTTTTTCATGTTCTTTATTATATCTCTAACCTCAGTGACACAGACTTTTTCAACTGAGTTTTCGAATGCATTATGTTCTATGTCGCAGTTCTGTTGCCCTATATCTGCACCTCCTAATAATTGTTTAAAATAGTCTTTTAAAGCGTCTACTATCCCGTGTATATCATAGAGCATTTCACCTTTGCTGTTTCTCATGCTGGCGAACTCTGTACTTTTACTTTCCTTCATCTGTTTATATAATAGTTGCATGATCCCTTCAAAGTCATTTTGTATTTTCTTCTCTTCTTCTGATCTGATTTTACCTTTACTTTCCTTGACTAGTCGTTTAACTTCCCTATTTTTGTGGCTGTAATAATTTTTGATCCAATTCCTCTCCTCATCGCTAAGAACTGTGATGTGCAACGTTCATTCGTACGCTTCTTTTTTTTCTTGTCTAGCTGCCTCAATTTCATCATTCCACCACGCATCGCCAGACTTTCTTCCTACCGCTGCCGTACCACACACTACAATCGCAGTTTGAACAATGATATTCATTTAAATTTATCAATGATGAATTTAAATTTATTATAATGAAACATCGTGAAAGCATTAAATATATTATTAAAGAACTCTACGGGGAGAGTTTTCTTACTGAAACTAACACCTTTAGTAAGCTCAGGTCTTCTCAAGCTGAGCTACTAACATCCTTAGCTTTCTTAAAATGGTGTAGGGACAATAACATCGTCCCAAAATTCTTACAGTTGAAAAATCATTTGGGAACATCTAAATCCAAATCAATTCTACATAAAACAAGTTTGCTTCTCTTGGAAGAAAGAATACAACATACCAAATTTGCCTTGCACACTACCTGCAAAAAACTATTAAAACTTCACCTTTTCCTATCAAAAACTCTCAGATTTGGCATTTGGTCTACATTGGACCGCATATCATTTGACCAATCCCAACGGATTAAAGATTTTTTCACACAAAACCAAAAAATAGAATTTGACAAATTACTTCCAGCAAGGCACGCACCATTAATTAACACAGTAAAAAACATCTCTCACCATCCTCTCAGCAATGAAATGATTTCAGCCTTATCTAAAGGAAATAATTTTGCAGTAGCTGCCTCCAAAATCCCGAAAGAAGAAATCATCAGTAATTTGGAATCCAAAATATATACACTTTCACCCGAAAAAAGCGAATGACACACGGCGTAGGATGGCCAACATCTTACACCAAGTCCAACTTACCTCCTCAAACTTAACAAAACAAGAAAAACCAGCAATTAAAGAACTCAATCAGAATGAAGACAACATAATATTACCCGCAGACAAAGGCAACACAACAGTAATAATGAATAAAGAAGACTATAACAACAAAATCATGGACCTTCTAACTGACGATGCATATAAAAAAACTTAAAAAAGGCCCCACAAAAACAATAGTCAGCAAAACAAAAACCCTTCTAAAATACTAAAAACTTGACAGCGAAACAATATCTAAATTAATACCTACAAATCCCATCTCTCCAAAACTTTACGGACTCCCAAAAATCCACAAAAACAACATTCCACTCAGACCGATCGTCAGCGCAATAAACTCACAACCTAGCACGCTTTCTCGCCAAAAAACTGAATCCTTTCACAGGAAACTCTATCACACACGTTCAAAACTCTTTTGAATTCATCAGAAAGATACCCCAAGACATCCTGGCGAGTTTCGACGTAGTATCTCTCTTTACGAAAGTACCAATCTCTGATACAATCGATATTATCAAATCCTTTGCAAATTTCCCCTCCAATCCCACACCTTTGATAGAACACTGTCTCACTAATCCCTACTTCTCTTTCAATAACCAATTCTACGAACAAACCGGAATGTTGGTGCCGTTACGTTGATGACACTTTTGTCATCTGGAGACATGGACTAGTTGAACTACACAAGTTCTTCGATTTCATCAATCAATTACACCCTAATATCCAGTTCACCATGGAAATTGAACAAAACGGAAAATTTCCTTTCTTGGACTTACTAGTTTACAAAAGATCTGATAACACATTAGGATATGAAGTTTACAGAGAACCCACCCATACAAACAGATACCTACATGCCTCCTCCGACCACCACCCATCTCAAAAGCAATCGGTCGTCAACTCCTTTGTATACAAAGCTGTTTCCATAACAGATAAAGATAATTTGCAAAAGGAACTACAAAATTGTAAACAAATCCCAATACAAAATGATTACACAAACAAATTGGTGTCACAGAACAAATAGGAAGAATTCTCAAGAAACATAAGATCCAAAACATATTTAAACCATCTGCGAAAATAGGACAACTTCTAAACAACCCTAAAGATAAAAAGGCACCTCTCAGTGATCCGGGAGTATATAAAATCCCTTGTTCTTGTGGCAAAGTCTATATTGGAGAAACCGGGAGGGTGGTAAGCCAACGAGTAAAGGAACATGAGAGTAAAGTCAGGCTAAAACATTTAACACAATCAGCACTAGCTGAGCATCATATCGAAACAGGACATAGCATTTTATTTGACAAACCAACCGTTATCGCAAAAACGTAGAATATTTTTCCAAGAAAACAATGGACAATGGTTACATATAATACCAATCCGATTTGGCTTTCCGTCTTCCCGGGTTTTTTAAAAAAGACTTGATTGGCCAATCAAGTTCTACCAGTCCCCACCATGGCAAGGTTCATAGTTTCGCACACGATTGAAACCTGAGAAAGCTTTAAATTTTAAATTTAAATTTATGATAATGAATCATCGTGAAAGCGTTAAATCTATCATATTCTTTTATTAATCACTATTCAGTGCCAAGTTCAGATGGTATTTATCAAGTTGTCATTTTCAACTATCATTTTGA
The DNA here is from genome assembly GCA_932195095.1 of Andricus curvator. Lineage (NCBI taxonomy): Eukaryota > Metazoa > Arthropoda > Insecta > Hymenoptera > Cynipidae > Andricus > Andricus curvator. The sequence goes on along the minus strand of CAKNYM010037686.1, from coordinate 40,476 downwards.
CAATCATTTCACTCGCTCCACGTGCTCGCATTTTACGTGCACGCGTGCAACTCACACGAAGTACGAAACACATGCGACCACATGGAAGACACATCTGCCTGGTGATATGAACTTACGTAATGCGGCCTTATCCGCACGCGTGCGACCCATAATGCTCGCACTGCGCAGGTATTTTCGTATCTGTGTAGGTAACAAGATTTCGTTTATCACCAATTATGGTACAATTTATTATGTTTTTTTCTGCGTAGAATACGATCCTGAAGGCGAAAATGTTTTATCTTTCTGCTTTTTTCACAAAAATAGGTTTAAAAAGTGAAAGAATCAATTTTTGGGCTGTTTCTAAAATCTTGTATCAAACGAACCGGATCAAATGCTAAAAGTTTCTTATAGGCCTCGAATTCAAGTCTGATGCATGTACTATGACTCTGTGTTTTCTAACATGGTCTTATGTTTTTTTTACCATAAAAATTGAATGAACACATATTTTATAAAATTTGGTTATGTACTGAGCATCTGTACTGAGCATCTGTACTGGGCCAGTACTGGCTTGTAATGCTCCGCAGGTTCTGTACTGGCAAACTGCTGCAATGCGAAAATGAAGGAGGTAATTTTTAAAATGATCAAAAATAATTGAATTGTTTTTTGGACGCATCTACTTTATCCATTCCTCATCATACGACTGCATATTTTCCGACCATTATTTATAATTTTAAAAATGTAACTTTCATTCACACTTTTTGCTTAATTTTAACACCCACTGGGGTATAATATATATATATATATATATATATATATATTATTTATTATTATATGCCTTTATATATGTGAAATAAATTAACTTTCAACGGGGAAATAATTTAAATATTTTGAAATCAATAATTCAAGTCGATCACGAATATGTTCCGTGTAATATTTCGTTTTTTCGCGTTTTAGACCATTTAACAACTTTTTATAATGGTATGAAACGTAATTTTTCATGAACATTCACAATTTTGAGCTCTTAAAAAAAAATAGTACAGCATAGTACGGCCCCGATCGTAGAGCCAGCCGTTAGCCAGCATTGGGCGAATTGTAAAATGTTTTTTAGAAACCTGTTAGGTAATTGAAAAAGCCAATTTTTTCAGAATTTTCCAAAAATCGATTAAAAACTTGAGTAACAATAACATCGTCCCAAAATTCTTACAGTTGAAAAATCATTTGGGAACATCTAAATCCAAATCAATTCTACATAAAACAAGTTTGCTTCTCTTAGAAGAAAGAATACAACATACCAAATTTGCCTTGCACACTACCTGCAAAAAACTAACAGGTAAATTTTGTTTTTAATTTAAATTTTTGGCCGAAAATCAAAATCTTCAAAGTCAGATTCATCTGTTAATTCATCGAGCAATATTTTTTCGTTATTTCCCATAATAGTTAAAAAAAAATATATATATATATATAAAAAATACGGCGATACCACGCTGAAAACACCATTTCTTAAGATCACTGAAGTTAAGCATTGTTGGGCGCGGTTAGTACTTGGATGGGTAACCGTTCAGGAATACCTGCGTGCTGTTGGCCCGTCGTGGGTATGGTGGGCCCACATTGGTAGTAAATATCCATCTAGAAACACTACCCGAATCGGGTAGTGAGGCAATGAACTTTCGAGTTCGAACTGCTAATCTATGTATGTATGTATGTATGTAACTTGAATAAATTAAGTCCTAGAGTAACAAAAACACTGTGTACATATCTCATATCTCGAAATGGGGTCGTTTCTGGATGAAAGTGCACAGTACTGAAATTATAGAGAATTTTTCGTTCTACAACTTAAGTTTAATATATTTTCATCGGAGAACCATCTCATTTGGAGATATAAGCTACGACACGAGCGTGAGATCATAACTGATGAGATTATTGTCTTAAACAACTGAATAACAATTTCCGAACAGATTTTTAAAATCTTTTTACCACACATATTCAGCAACACAATGCGAAATGTTTTATTGAAATGGGTGGATTGCCGCCGGGTTCTGTGCTTTTTCATTTTAACGTATAACGTGACTCCTCTGAGTACTGGGTCAGTACTGCGCCGCGGTGGCGAACCCCGTCGGACTACAGAATTTACCAACAGGGAATTACAACTAATTTGAAGTGGAAGGTGATATCAGAATAGTTTTTTTTCAGAAGAGTCAAAAAGGATCACTTTGTATCAAATTTTAAAGGTATATGGCATTTCCAGACTCTTAAAATAGATCAAATCTTCGTAAGTCATCTGAAAACACGGGAAAACTTAACTGTGGAACCTGAAATAAAAACTCTAATGACTCCAAAAAAAGAGGATCTAATGAAAAAGTTTTTCTTTTAAACAATGATTGGGCCATAAAATGTGTAGGCTTTATGCAGCATTATTAAAAAAAATGTATGTGAATTATGCCTCTTGAAAGCTGAAAAATGACAAGTCCAAAGCCTTTTAACAATTCCGAGGCCTTTTATTGTATGCGCTGCTAAAAGGTTTAAAGTCGCATTGAAGGGACAGAAAACGCCTTTCTTTGCTTCTGGAGACAGAACAAAATTTTCAAAACTACTTTTTTTCAAAAAACTCTTCTCAAACTTCTTTAGGAAGTGTTTTTTATGGATATTTTGTCAATGTAAAATGTTGTGAAACTCTATTTATAAAAATTCACATGAATGATATAATTTTTAATTGGAGCAATCACATAAGTAAAGAATTTTATAGTAATTTTTTTTTTTTCAATCCAAAGTTTTTCAACAATATTTTCCAAAAGAATGTTCGAACTAATTTTCAAAACAATTTAAAAAAAAATAAAATAAAACACATTCTGAAACAAATTTGAAATAGAATTGTATAACGTCATTCCGCTCATAATTTGGAAAACAAAATTAAAATCTGTTTGTAAACCGTCCATATAATAATTTTGTATAATTGTGAAATGAGATGTAAAGAGAAGGCAATACTCAAGATTCTCGCTTGTTCTCGCTTGATTATTGAATTTATTGATCGGATCGTCGGAAAGGGCCTAATTTCTTAAACATGAAGTTCAATAAAAATTACTGAACTCGAGATTTTTTTTATTGTCTCGCTTGAGGGCATCACTAATTTTTTAAAATATAATTTTCTTAAATTACAAGGTTCAAGCTCTAATTTTAGCCATATTAAAAGCCTCTAGAAAGTCAAGTACGCGCCCTATGACGTTAATAAATAACAAAAAACGTTGATTTTGGTAAAATCCTGACATGATATAAATATTTCGCCCTTGGATTCGGATTCATCGACTGAAAATGTCCGGAAAACACCTAGTCCCATTCGAGTTTACGGCCGAAAATTTCTTTTGCGGTCCTGAATTATTGGTTAAAATAAGTTTCTTCTAAACACTATTTATTGATCAAAAGGTTGGTTGATTTTTGGAAGATCTATGTCTCAATACACAGGGACTGAATGAGTACAGTTTACACCCATTTTTAGACCATACTGTATAAACCCCTGGGGTGGAAGGGTTAGGAAAGATCATTATCAGAAGCTCAACCGCGCGAGAATTTTTAATCAGAGGGTGCGCATCCCTTCCGGTAATACGGTTGCTAACGATTAACGAGCAATAATTGTCACCAGACTACATTTAATTTAAGAATTTATCGTGTCCGTAAGAGGACTATTCTTTTCCATGGAATACCTTTGGCGTAGAGATGCTATGTAGGATTATTCGAAGCAACTCGGTCATAGAAATGATATGGTTTCGTTAGATTTACTTATTCAGGATGTTTGCTAGCTACCTCTCTTCAAAATTCAATTATTTATAAAAATAGTTTCCAGAATAGCCACATTATTCATTATTACATTTCAAAAGAGAAATCTGAATATTTTCGACTTAGTAAAAAAAAAAGGTAAATCTGTAATTATATACCATACCACGCCATACCACGCTGAAAACCCCAGTTCTCGTCAGATCACTGAAGTTAAGCAGCGTTGGACGCGGTTAGTACTTGGATGGGTGACCATTCAAGAATACTGACATGAGTGCTGTTGGCACATCGTGGGTGTGGTGAGCCCACACTTGTAGTTATTTATAACTACAAGAAAAACCTAGAAACACTACCCGAATCGGGTAGTGTCACGCCTACCCTGAAAGGGAAATGGTTTAATGGTATATGTGTTTTAACATTAGTTATTTCATATTTTGTATTTTTCTTTCATCCGAAAAAAATTGTACTACTATCTATCTGGCTGGTCTATTTGCTATATATTTGGCTGGTCTATTTCTAACTTATTTTTCATAAAATCCATCCAAATAGAATTTCAAATATAACGAGTGACTGCGGACACTTTACTCTCACTAAATTGAAAGTTATTTAACGACAAAGTTTAAACTTTTTTTGCCCAACTTTTCAGTGATACTATTTCATTTAAATCGTTTAAATTCGTTAAACCCGGTCATGCATCAATGTAATAACTAACTAAAAATCATACCCAGTGAGTTGCAGTAAGAAAAAAATGGTTTATATTGTTATAAACAAAATAATGACCCAAAGTGATTTTTTCGTGATTTAGAATGATTAGATATTTTAAATCCATAGCTTTAGTATTAAATATGAGATGTATTAATGTTTGCTCACAATTAGTTAAGAATGGCTTCTGGTTACCAATTCTTTAAATAATTTTTAGAAAAAAATGCACACTTTTACCATTTTTTCATAAACAGACCTAATTTGTTGTGTGTAATCAACTCGAAATGTCTTGTTAAGGACTCAGAGATTCAGCTGTTGACTCAACTCCTCCATCTTCTTATTCCGCATCATCGTATCAGCATGTTCAGCTATTGCATCCTAGTGGGACTGTGAATGCAGCATCCATGCCAGCGATTTCAATGGAACAAAGTTTGTCTACGTTATCCACGACCTCGTAGAACATACCGTGCCCAGTGAACATCTGCGTAAGTAGAAGTTCATCTCTCCACGTTTCCTGTTAGCCGGCACAGTGATCATTGGTGAGTGAAATATTCCTCCTTGTCTTTCACGTCATTTTGGTCCATGTTTTCATTGCACTTCTTCATAACATCAATATGAGACAACTTGGGAGGAAGAATTGCATAGCTGTTAGTTTTATCATAGGGGTCGTGCACATAATACGTCACACGTTTTTCCTTTGTTCAAATAAAGACGAGAATAAAATTTCCTTGGAGTCAAAAGGAATACAACGATATAAACAAGCGAAAAAAGTGTGACGTATTATATGCACGACCTCATAATCATACATATCGGAAGAGAGGTTCTTTGATTTTTTTGCATAAGGACACCTAATGTCTTTTCCAGTTATGAGCTTGTGAAAAAACTCCTAAATAATTTCGACGATGGTGGTTGTGTTTTTTTGGAGGAGGTGGAAATGCATTTACACACTGAGTGTGCGACTCGGTCTAAAAAATGGCAATACCAACTAAACCCATTTCCACGCCCGGCCCATGTTTGACCCCGAAACCGCATTCGCATTACTTCAGGTTCAAGAGTTTTGGACTTCTATGCCGTGCCTCGACGTCCACCGTTGTGCCTACTTGGTCTGCATATAAGCTACATGAGATTTTCTTCGCTAGCTTCTTCCTCTTCCTGCACTCCTTTAATTGCTCGCGTCGTCCTTAGTAGTGTGGCAGTATTTACACACCGGGCTCGTCGGCCTTCGAGAATTGTAAGGGCTTTTTCTCGTGAGCCTTTTGCCTCTTAAAGTGCGCCCTCTGTGTATGTGTACGTTTCGTCCTCGGTAGTGAGTGGTAGTTAGGGCTTGCCGGCCTTCGATAGAGAGACAGGGAGTAGCGGCTCAGAGGATTTCCTTTTGTCTTGGTTCCTTCTTCTTCTTGTTTCACAGAACAATTTCCGCATGATTAGCTACTGAATCTCAGTAAGCTTGTGAATGCAAGATCAATGCCACGAGGTTGTCTGGCGCTATTTTTGTACCGACCACCTCCTCGGTGGACGCCCTAACCTCTAACCATCCATCGCAGTGGATGAAGGTATGCTCTACGTTATCCGCAACTTCTATTGCGCAATAAACGCATTGCGGGCTGTTTTTTGTTTGTTTCATTCATGGAGGTATGCAAATACTTCGTTGATAAGTCTGTGGGTGGGTCTACCTTTCCTTTTTCTCATTAGACCACCGCTGTTGCCAGTCCAACAGCACTCTCTGACTCTCCTCGGTTTTAATCCATTTTTCCGTTATTGCGTTTCAGCACAAGTAGGTCTATAGTTATCGCACGTGCTATGACCATTATTTCAGGCTGATACACCGTTACTAAAAGTCTTATTTACGTCAACTTGTAATTTTTTATGTTATCCACTATTTCTTCTAACTATTCATCATCGGAGTGTAGTTCCGTGTTTTGCGACCTAACTCCTTCTTGTGACCTACTGATATTGTTGGCATTCAGGCCATTTGACTCTAGCAAAGAATCAGTCGTATTATAACTAGCGTTATCGTTTGATTCACCAGGATTTTGGGTTCGATCTTAATTCGAACCATGTTCATTATTAACTTCTGAATCTTCAAAGTCAGATTCATCTGTTAATTCATCGAGCAATATTTTTTCGTTATTTCCCATAATAGATTTTGATAGTTCAATGTTCTTCCTTCCTTTTTTTGGGGATTTTCCTCACCATTTTCCTTATCTGAGACTTTTGAAGAAAATCCAAATTATCGGATCACTAGAAGAAAGTTTAATTTCTTTATCCCCAAAACAAATGATTAATTTATTCAAAAACTTTGGGTTAAATTTAATAATGATTTTTAGATAGACAGCTTTATTATCATTGAGATTTAGTTATAAATTTGAAAATTTCCTCTTGTGTTATTTTGATTATAAATTCTAATCTCGGTTTCGCTGATTTATTAATTCACTGGAGGAAGCAAATGAGTTCTATTCAATTGACAATTAAATGAGTTAAGCTCATATTTCTCTATTATAGTTTTATGACCCCACTCCGGTCGAGTACAATTGTGTACGTGTGACGCACCGGTCAACGGATAAAGCGAGGTTCGAGGGACGCGACGAACCTGTTTCCTAATTGTGCTATTGCCGGAAACTCTAAGCATGCAATCGATGTGAATTTCACAAATCTCCTTTCTTTTAAAAACTTTTGGGTCCCACCAGGGGTACCATTTCTCAAATTATTTAGTTTTCATACAATTTAACTTTAGCAAGTATTTATCTTTTGTTCAATTGTAATTAATTACTTCATAATTCAACTGTGTTTACAAATCGAAATTATAGAAATGTATCCATAACAGTTCGATTTTTCGTCAGATTTAATTTACTTGGTCCAGGAAATTGGTCCCGAGTATATATGCATCGGCACCAATTCTGATAGTGTATCAAACCTGAAATGAAAGATTCTATTAGCGACTATAATTATTATCATTCTAAACTCTAACTAATTTCCTGCGTTTTTATTTGCAAAACTCCTCTGTTATACATTCGTTCCCGGTATAATAGGATGTGAGCCCACAAATCGCAAGGAGAGTTGTCAACTTTCCTCTTCTAACTGAATATTGATTGTTCTTGCTCATTTTATATTTGCGATTTTAATCTAATAAATTGGTTTCCTTTTGAGCTCACGTTATTTTTCTTTTGTCTAATGAATCTCCAGGAATTACATGTATATTTTGATTTTATTTAGCAAACCTAATGTAGTGTAAAATTTGCTTTGCGAAATTTGATGACTTACTGAATAATCTTCCGTGTGAAATCGGTTTCAAGATCCAGTAAGATTCTTCCTTTACAAAGCACATTTATACTTTGAATAATTTTACATAAATAGAAATTTACTTTGATGAAGAATAGGTCAGCATTATGGCAGAATCTTAGTTAGTTAGTTTTAAAACGGGCGGAAAGTCCATGAAGAGCTTCCATGGCGCTCAAGCTATAAAGGGATGTTTCGTCATCCCTGTCGCATTTCCTGCTCTGTCGTGGGGTTATACCCCATTTTGTTCATATAATAGTTTAAGTGGTTGTGCCCAGTTAGGGTCCGTACCACTGTCCTTATATCTTTCTTGGGTAAGCCCAGGATTTCCCTAGATCTGTCCATCCTATAGGTATAACCTAGTATGGATTTCGTCTGACAGCAACCCTGGATTTGTTCCCAGTATTCCCGGTATTTTGTTTGGATCGAGCTATGAATGGCTATTCCGACACAGCAAGATGCTATTTCCAGTACCGGTTCCGGTCCTATGTATTCACTCACTGCGCCGCGTTTTGCAAGCTGGTCCACCTTTTCTTTGCCCTTGATCCCTGTGTGACCAGGGACCCATATGAGAGCCACATTGTTTCTTTCTGCAAGTTGGTTTAATGCCTTTTTGCATTCCCAAACCAGTTCTGAGGTTACGTCTGGTTTCCCTATTGCAGTTAGTGTCGCTTGGCTGTCCGAAAATATCGTAATCTGTCTGCCAGCAGCGTTTTCTTCTATTAGCGTTTCAGCACAGCGAAGGACGGCCAGGAACTCCGCTTGAAAGCCAGTAGCATGTCGCCCAAGTGTGATCCCTATCCCTTTCCCTCTCTTGTTGTCATAAATTCCTGCTCCTGACTCTCCCTCTCCCCTGGAGCCAACTGTATACCAGATTTTCCCTTGGAGGAGCGGGTTACCATTTGCTATCCACAGATCCCTGCTTGGGATGCATACGCGGAAAGCTTTGGCAAAGTTAAAGCGTTTTGTTATTTTATCATGCGTCATCTGTAGAATCGGCAGTGCACTGATATAACTCAGGAACCTATTGTGTCTAGTCCCCCAAGTCCATCTATTTGCTCTTGCCAGGCGGCCCATCGTGTATGCCGCTCTAGCGGTTATCGCAACATGTAGGGTTTCCTCACAGAGCATGAATCGTATCGCCGCTGTGGGCGTAGTCCTCATTGCTCCAGTCAAACCCCTAAATGCTAGCGTTTGTAATCTTCGCAGCCTGTCCTGCATTGTTTTAAGTTCCGCCCGTGGCCACTAGACCACACGTCAACCCAAAGGCTCTCTTGCACATCCAAAAGGTCATGACAAATTTCCTGCATTGGGTCTCCACGTGCTTTGCCCAGTTCAGCTTCATAAATAGGATTACTCCCAGATATCTGACTGAATCTCAAAACGTCAGCTACCCACCACAGAAAGTTACCAGGTTGGTCTTTGTCGGATTTACCGAGAGCCCTGAGCTATCGCACCATAACTCTATGATGCGCAGCGCCGACCTTATAAGACCCATCAGCTTTTCCAGATGAGCCCTCCTGACTAGGATTACAAAGTCATCCGCATATCCCTGAGTATAGTACCCCTCTTTATTTAGCCATGGAAGAAGGCCGTCCACCACAATGCATCACAGGAGGGGCGACAGGACACCCCCCTGTGGGCAACCCCGTGGAGTTATCTCCTTTACTAGGCCTTCACCCCATCTCGTTTCGAGTCTTCTCCGGCGTAGCATGCTTCCTATCCAGCATATTAGCTGGTCCGGCACGCCATATCTCAAAGCCTCTCGACAGATGACTTCAGGAGGAGTATGGCTGAAAACACCCTCTATATCCAAGAAAGCGCCCACCGCATACCCCTTTTGTTCCAACTGCTGCTCCAATTTTGCAACCAGAGCATGAAGCGCAGGTTCTACCGAGCAGTCTGCCTGAAAAGCATGCTGCTGTCTATGCAGCGGGGAGGCCAAGAGCACCTCATCCCTAATGTGTCTCTCGACCAGCTTCTCCAACGTCTTCAGAATAAAAGACGTTAGGCTGATTGGTTGGAAATCTTTTGCAGCAGTGTAACCCTCCCTCCCAGGTTTGGGTATGAAGGCCACTCTGCCATTCTTCCATGCCGATGGCACGTGTTTAAGGGCTATACTTGCCCTAAATAATTTCGTCAGAGGAGGGTCGACTAAATCCATGTCATTTTGTAGATGCGCTGGATAAATTCCATCCGCCCCTGGTGATTTAAAGGGACAGAAGGACCTTATGGCCCATTCCACCTTTTTTTTTAGTTAGCGACCTTAGCGGCGAAATTCCAGTCTGCCCTTTCCACCTCTTGGCCCCAGCCTTCCTCCTGTTGTTGGGTTCGTATTCGCTGAAAACCCGAGAAGTGAACTTCAATCAGGTGATTCAGCATTGCTTCTTCGTCTTCAGCAATCTCACCATTATCAAGCCTTATGAGCCCGAGGCGAGCTTCCGGATTTTTCGGCAGGATCTTGTGGTGCCTCGCTTTTTCCGGAATGTTTTTCGATTCCTTGCAGAAGCCCCTCCAATCTTCCTGCTTATACTTTCTTATATTTTTATTGTATTCATACTGGGTCGTCTTATAGATGTCCCAGTCTGAAGGCAATTTAGTTCTATTTTCCCCATTGCACAACATTCTTGTCTGTTTACTGAGTCTCTCCAGGTGGGTATTCCACCATTCTGCTCCCTTCATAGACTTAATTTTACGTGCTCCAACTCATCAATGGTACCATTGCTTGCGGGAAATTCCGCAAGCCTCCCTTTGAGTTCCTCTTTATATGAGTCCCAAAGTGTAATTCTGGTGTTTCTGATCTCAGAAACCACTGTTTTTCCTAGTGTTAATCGAAACACGATATACTTGTGGTCCGAGAGAGACTCTTCATCGGAGACTCTCCAGTCCACTACCACTACCCGCTATGTAGTCAATTAAACCTCTCCCTCTGTCATTGATGTTTGTGCTTCCCCACACCATGTGGTGAGAGTTTGCATCACAGCCCAACAGCAGAGGAATCTTGTTCTCTTGACAGTGCCGAATTAGAGCCTCCACCTGTCTGGGAGGCGGGTGTCCCACGGCATTGCCATGGAAATACGCCTAGGCAATAAACACCTCTAGCCTTTCGCCACTACTTCCCCTGAGTCTCACCTTGATAACGGTGAGATCTCTGGAGCAGAACTTAGGCCCCAAGCTCGCATCCATACCCTTGACGGCTATGCATGCCCTCGGCGCTTTTTCTCGTGGCCCCTTATGTATGGAGACACATCCTGACAAGCCACTTATCCTTTTCCTGTACAACCAGGGTTCTTCGATTAGGGCAATTTCTGCCTGTACCACTGACAAGCGCCTGGCTGGAAACGCCGAGGCGCCTTTGCTGTGGTGCAGATTAATCTGCATCATGGGGATTCCCGTCTCAGCCATTGAAAGGCTAATTCAGGGCCCCTAGATAGGGTCGTTAGTCCAGAGCCGCAAGGGATCAAGAAGTTCGCCCGGCTCGTCGTAGACTGTCCCCTGGGGAGCCTTCCACCACTAGCGGTGGGCTTGAAGAGGGTCACGGAACGGAACCCTCATTGTTTTTATTTTGTTTTCCGTGTTTCATTAATTGTCCCACGACAAGCTAGGGAAATTAGAAACACCCCCTGCAGACCCAGGGGGCGAGTTTACATGCAATGGGATTCGACCCTGGTACCATTCAGCCCTTGACACGGCGATCACATCGTAACTTGAGAGCATGAGAACTCGCGCCTTTGATATTCCAAGAGGCTTTGCCATTACCCCCTGGAAGGATCGCTCCATAGTTTAAGTCCCACTGATCAGAGTTCATCAGTTTCCCAAAGTAGCTACACCTTGCGATTCAGCCTCTCTGGTTCACCTATCCAGATCTATAGTCCGATAAGATCCGTAAGACCTCCCACACCCCATAGAATTAAAGTGATAAAGTCAGTATTATTGTGACATGTTCACAAATTGGGAAAATTTGCTTTTAATATAATTATCTAATAAATAAATTCACTTATTTATGCAATTATAGAAATCTTCCTCGCATCGAATGGGTTTTTCTATTCATCAGACCCGTTTATCCCCTCTTTCATTAATGGATGTGCACGCAATTATTGATATTCCTTTGATTGGCTCTCGTTTTACGTAATGTAGACTGTGAATGAGGTGAATTCATTTTTTAATCACACATATTACGGTTCGAATTTGCGAGAGAAACAAATACTGGTTCAGATTACAGACATTACAATGCGAAACTGTAAATTTCACTTCATTCGATAACCAAAATTACCTTTTCATAAGAAGGAATAAAAATGAGAGATTGTACGTTATCAAATCATACGATTGATACTACGACGCTACATTAGGTGTTGTGTGAGAAAATAAAGTTCACATTTTGAATATTAATATTCGATTTTGAGCTATGAAATGTACTTTACCAGTAGTAGATCAACACGGCTATCAGAATACTTACCGACACAGCAAGGTTCTGTTCCATGCTAAGTTACCTCTGCCTGTAATGCAGATTCCTGCACGAGTGGCGCCACCTATTGGCGGAAGTATAGACTAAAAAAAATTGCCAACACCATGCTTACCGACCGAGTTGTGACGTCATCCATTAGTAGAAGTACTATCTGCGTTTATAAGCTATGATAAGTTTACAGTGGCGCCACCTATGGGCAGAAATATCAACTAGCAAATTCACCGACATCCCTGTTTTACTGAATGAGTTATGACGTCATCCGTTGGTCGAAATATCAGGCAGTAGGCTTCTATGAGACAGAATGTTGCATAGTAAATTTCTGCAGTACATATAACTGCTCAGGTCACTTCTTCGATACTCGTCGATGCACAGTAGACTTATAAGGCCGATGTATAGAGATGTATATAAGATCGGATTGCTTTGGGTCATCGGTAGATCTAAAAACCTCTGGTGCATTCTGGATTGCATTATTAAATTCGCCGAATAAAGCGGAACTGTGTCTTGTTACTAGATACCTATCCGGGTTATTGAATGTCTCAGCCTGTATCATGTCTCCGTATGGCTAAGTTAGTTAATTAGGTTAGTTTAGTGATACTTGAACCTCTTTGCACAAGTCTAGGACCTAAGGAAATATTGCAGCTGTACTTATTGTTCATGTCATGTATTATATGCTGTTTTTAAATATATAAGTAAACGATAATATGTTCACTTTGAAGATAGAGGTTTGATTATATAGTAGGTCAGGTTTAATGTTTTTCAAATACGTCAATTATATGTATAGTTATGGAATTGTTGAAAATAAAATATAATTCTTTATAAAATGCGTTTTGTTCATTTCAGCATTACAAGGAGTGGTTCCTTGAGTCGGATAATTATTTCAGTGCTGCGGAAGTACGTAAAGAAGCTGCTTTGGAGTGAAATCCACAAAATAGAGCGGTAATTTTTGCGAATTTCTATCCTGTCGAAATGACATTAAAACAAACATTTAAGTATGTGGAGAATGTGAAGAATATTTTGGGAAACACCCCCACGGAAATCCTCAACGATATAAATGTTCTTTTTATGGAATTATAGCGAAAGGAAATTTCGAGCGAAGAAACCCACCGGCAGACAAGTCCTAAAGTTCTCTCATAAACGTCTTTTGATGGATGTCTTGAAGACGTCCTGAGGACCTTTTACTGACATTAAAATATCTCAAGGATGTTCCAAAGACGCCAAGTCACATAACATAGAGGTGCATTCTGAGGACGTCTTTAGGATGTCCCGGTACCCACTGGTAACATAGGCAAGTTCGTTTCACTGCCATTCAAAAAAGGAGATGAAGATAACTCAATTCGTTTACTATATGTTTTTGAGGTCGCTGAATCTGAATCCGAGGTCCCAAAAAAACAGGCACGTCAGGGTTCTGACATAACCTCAAAAAACCTCATAAAAAATCTTTTTTTGGGTCTGGAGATCAGACCATGTTCACTATATGTTTTTGGGGTCGCACAATCCGAATTCGGGGTTCAGAAACCCCCAGCACGTCAGAGTTCTGACATAACCTCGAAAAACTAAATAAAAAATCTTTTTTTGGGTCTGGTGATCAGACCATGTCTACTATATGTTTTTGGGGTCGCTTATTCCGAATCCGAGGTCCACAAACCCCCAGCACGTCAGGGTTCTGACACAACCTCAAAAAACATCATGAAAAATCTTTTTTCTGGTCTGGAAGTCACACCATGTTTACTATATGTTTTTGGGGTCGCACAATCCGAATCCGAGATTTAAAAAACCCCAGCACGTCAGAGTTCTGAAATAACCTCAAAAAACCTAATAAAATTTTTTTTCGAGTCCGGGGGTCAGACCATGTTTATTATATGTTTCTGGAGTCGCTGAATCCGAATTCTGACGATCAGACTCTCTGCACTGTAAGATGCTTGCGTGCGCCTGCCATGACGGCATCAAAGCCGTAATCCAGGGACTTAGCCGGATCACAGGCTCACTCCGTTGCCCCCCGTCACCGCGAGGAGGTACTCTGGATGCAGACGCACGTAAGTCGGATAAATAACTTTCACGAGTTTCTTTGAAAATCAAAACCCTGACGTGCTGGAGTTTTTTTAGACTTCGGATTCAGCGACCCCAAAAACATATAGCAAACATGGTCTGACCCCCAGACCCGAAAAAAAGATTTTTTATGAAGTTTTTTGAGGTTGTGTCAGAACCCTGACCTGCTGCCCCAACTAAGAACATGACAAGTCGCATTTGCCATAAGGTTCATAGTTGCCCGTTTCACACGGATTACTCACACAGAGTTAACTCTTTTTTTCGTAGAATGTGACGTCAGGGCAACTTGACCGCCGGGGTTTCCATGCTGGCCAGAGTTAGGTCAGTTCACCCTCACTCCCTTCTCACACTTTTCCTGGCCCCTTGGATTTTCTAAAAATTTTAGTAAAATATTTGAATGAATGCAGATTATTGAATGGAGGTGAGGCTCACTTTTCTCTCACTCTATCTTGCGGTGCGTTTCTCTCTCTGGAACTAATGGAGTATTGAAACGCAAAGCTCTTGCAAGCACCTGACTTGATTATAAATTTTTCACAAACATTTTTCACCGCATATTTTCTTTATCTATTTCTCGTTTTTTATTAGGGCATCTTGCAATAATAAAATAATCATAAAGTTTTCGTTAATTCATTCTTTATTTGAAAAATAAATAGAATCACGAGAATGATTCACTGATATTCTTTTTTTTAGTGGTAGGCAAATGTAATTACATGTTTATGAAGTAATATTATTTAAATCGTATAAGACTCATCACACATCAATTGACAAAGATAAGATTGTACTCCAGATGTTCTATAAAAATAATTAAATATGTTTATAATATTTACAAATTACATCAATTGAATTCTATCACAATATATGCAATATAAACACAATACGTATCAACCGTTTTCGATCAATTGCTGAAGATAATATTACATATGCAAATACATGATAAAATATTTTTGTAATAATCACAAATTACATAAATTGAATTCCACGTATAAAATGGAAGGTACTAACACTTTTCAAATAATAATATTTAATCAATTGCAGTTAAACTGCATTTAGAACTTTTAACTTTTGCACACTGTACAGTTCAAAGATTCATATTCAGTTCCACAAATAGAAACTCACGTTATCATTTTCAATGCTCTAAATTGAAGAATCAATCAATAAATTTAGAAATTCTCAAAATGATATAAATTCAACATTATTTGTGAAATGTTTTCAGAACTTCTAAATACCTTACAGAATCTGTTTTGACAATTTTGGAAATCTTTTTAAATATTCTCTTAAAATAATTTTTTTACATACAAAATTTTCAAATTACGTAAAAATCTTAAAAAAATTTTTTTACTCGTTTAAAGCCTTTCACTATTCTTGAAAAGCTTCTAAATTTTTTGTTCGAAATCTACCAAAATCTAAAAAAATATTTTAATTATGTCGGGGCTATTTGTATCAATTTCTGTAAGAATAGCCAGATTTGACCGGTACACACACTTTGATTAAATTATTTGAAATCATTTCAATTCTTTAATTAATTTTAAATCTTTTTAAAACTACTAAATGTCTCTTCGAATCACTGAAAGTTTTTCTACAAATAATAACTCTTCAATTGTTATTTACAAAAATAAAACATTCAAATCTATTGACAATGTACGAGCAAAAAATAGATCAACTGTCATTTCCTGGTTTTTCCTGGTCTCGAGAAGTTCTATGTTTCCCGGTCCAGAGGCCTGATAGAATATCATTCAATAATTCTTGTGATTTCATTTATTTTTAATGAAAAATGAATTAAGTACAAGTTTTTGATTATTTTAATTATATGAGATGGTCGAATATAAAACAAGAATCTAATCTAAGAAATAGATAATAAAATATGTGGTACAAAATTTTCGCAAAAAAATTGTAAACAAGTCAGGTGTTTAGAAGAGCTTTAAATATAAATGAGAACTCCATTAGTTCGAGAGAGAGAAACGCACCATAAAATACAGTAAGAGGAAAGTTAGTGAGCCTCGCCTTCATTCAATAATATGCGTTCATTCAAAGATCGTACTCACATTTTCAGAAAATCCAGGGGACCGGGGAAAGTGTCAGAAAGGAGTGAGGGTAAACTGACCTGACAAGGCCAAGTTGCCCTGACGTCACGTTCGCAAAAAAAAACTACCAAAAAAAGGGGGTTAACTCTGTTTGAGTAATCCGTGTAAAACGAGCGACTGGCCCTTATGGCAAATGCGACTTGTCATGTCTTTAGTTGGGAGAGCAGTGACGTTCTGGGTTTTTTTTGGACCTCGTATTCGGATTCAGCGGCCTCAAAAACATATAGTAAACATTGCCTGACCTCCAGACCCGAAAAAAGATTTTTTATGAGGTTTTTTGAGGTTATGTCAGAACCATGACGTGCTGGGGTTCTTTGGACCTCGGATTCAAGACAAGGCAGTTTTCGCACTAGATCAAATTATCGATGTGGAATTGATAATTCGGCTAAATCAATATTGGAAATTGATTATAACCTGACAAGAGAAATTTTTCCTGCTGAGCAAAAAGAAGTGCTTGTTTTGAAGGAGGAAATTCTTCGAATACAAATGGAAATTAACGACAGAAGCTTGCTATCGAAGAAACTCGTGAAGAGAGTCAACGAAATTTATTGACAAGAAAACAAGAAGTAGCTAGGCGTCAATCAGAAGTACAGAAGGGACCAGGGAGGAGCATAAGCAGATGTAGCGAAGCAAGTTTCTAACCTTTTAAAAATACTGGTACGAAAAAAAATGGCTAGAAAATGTAGGCAAAAATAGAAGAGACGAGAAAATACAGTCGACCAGAGAAAAAATTCGCCTAACGGATCCATAACAGGATGAAAGCGTCGAAAAAGGTATAAAATCTATCCCTGGATTTAAGTCGAATGCTCGCGCGTCAATCAATGGGAAATGATCTTAGAAATTTAGATGGTCCTTCAATTCTGCGGTAGCCACCGTTTTTGTCACAATATAGAATGTCTAAAAAATGCATGGATTCTCTTCCACTAAAAATATTCTGCGACTCAATCGAAGCTTTTCTGGTGAAGTGAGACGAAGAATTAAAATCCTCTTGGTAACAGAAAAAAAAATCCAGAGGTAATTTTGAACATTCTTGACAAATTTTATGGAAAACCAAATACTGTTGTTCATCAAATAATGAAAACATCTCATTGGTGGTAAAAAAAATTGATAGTGAATTTATCAGCAACAAAAATTTACTTTCAGTCCTCCTAAATGAATTACTACTACATGTTGTAACTCAATGGGGAAGTTAGCTTATGGAATTAAAAACATAAACGCTCGTTTCGCATCATTGAATAATTGGACCAAGAAAATGATAGAAATGTTCTCATATGTTACTGCAAGTACTACAAATTTTGAAGCAGCTACTACTAGCGAATAATTCATATCTACCAATACTAGAAAAGAACATAGTTCAGCATTAATAAGAACCAGAAAACAATGCTGGAAAATGACAGAAAAAAAAAGTTTGTGTTTGTTTTCTTCTGAAACATCAAGACAAATGTCAGAAGAGAAAAGTATGTGGAATTGAAAATTGTACAAAATTTCATCAAACAATGTTGCACAAGAAGAATACATTGTATCCAGAAAATAGAACGTTAACGTGCACACAATAATCAATGGATTTGGCGATCCTCAAGCTGATTACTGTTAAACTGCGTGGTCCATTAAGAATTGTATCCACTATTGCTTTGTTAGATTACGGAAGTACAACTATTCTCATAAATGACAGTCTTGTGAAACGTATCGGATTACAAGGCCCAATTTTTCTGGTATGCTGTAAATGGAAAGGAGGAATGTATCGCTTCGAAAAAGATTCTGGAATTGTGAACACTGATATTGCAAGTGCGAATGGAAAGAAATTCTTCAACTTCAGGAAAGTGTGAACTGTGAAGAATCTTGATTTGCCGATACAAAATTGGGACATAGAAGAACTGAAAAAAAGATTATCCTCACATGAATGAAGTTGATTCATCTGAAATCAAGAGACGAAAGCCAATGATTTTAATTGGCAAAAACAATGCTCACGTGATTCTAGCTAGACAAACAATTCAACCCAATGAAGATGCACCAATTTTGTCTGAAACCAAAATCGGATGGGTCATGCATGGACTAGTGGAATTTATGACAAATGTAAAAAAGCACACCGAAATGGCACTGACCTGTGAGACTGACGATTTTTAAGATTTGCACAATGACGTAAAAAAGTACTTCATTCACAAGAATTTCGCAGTTACAACTCTCGAAGTATGGAAAGTCAAACCACCGAAGAAGAAAGAGCCGTCGATATAACCAGTTATTTAATCAAAAAAGTCGGGAATCGTTATCAAATTCAGCTACCGTGAAAATCGGACGAATTAACTCTGGCAGACAGCAAAGAGATGGACTTTCATAGATTCGTCTGTTGGGAGAAAAAATTGTTAAGAAATAAGTAATTATGAGATGGCTATTGCTTGAAAATTAAGAAGATATTTGAGCAAAACTGCGTAGTGTTTAACCTAACCACATTTTCCCGTGATCAATCAAAATAAATTCGAAAAGACAGAATCGTCTTTGATGCTGCAGCAAAAGCTAGTAGAGTGTCTTTGAATGATAACCTTCTTATGGGACCCGACTGGCTAGAGCCATTGTTTGGCGTTATCTTGAAATTTTGTCAACACAAAATAGCCTTCACAGCTGTTATTCGAGAGATGTTCAATCGTGTTCAAATTGCTGAAGAGGGTACCTACGCTCAATGTATTCTCTGGCTAAACTTGAAATCGCATAAGACACTTAAAATAGATCGCATAAAAGCGATGTTTGCACTCAAGAAATAGTAAGCGTAATAAGTATCTCAGAAATCATCGAGACGCCACCACACATAAAATCGTATTATACGTTAATAAACATCTTACGGAAAACGGCTTGGATAAAGAGATTCAAAGAAAATGTGAGAAGAAGAAAAGAAGACCGAAATTTGGAACCATCAGATGTTTACGAAATGCAGTGGGCGAAAATGCATTGGTACAAGGCAGTTCAAGCCGAGTGTTTCTCTGAATACATTACAAATATGCAAGCAGACAAGCCTTACAAGAATAAAAGATTGCTCCAATTGAATTTAATATTTGACAAAAAATTCGGAGAACTGAGGATATCCAGTCGACTACAACATGCAAGTTGTGTGGAAGTCAATATGAAGAATCCAATTTGTTTAATTGGAGATTACTCTTATAGCAAAGCCTTAATAAAACATGTACACAAACATAATGGCCACCAGGGCACAGAAACTGTTATTAACGAATTACGAAAAGAGTACTGGATTCCTAAAATGTGGACTTGTGTGAAAAAAGTTATTTCTGAGTGCATGAAATGCAAAAGAAAGAATTCAATCTCTTGCCAACCGATCATGGGATTTTTACCGAAAGAAAGCTTTAAAATCTATGAAAAACCATTTTTTGTTACTGGTGTAGATTATTTCGGACTATATGGCTATACGTCGAATCTTGGTTCCTCGAGGAACGATAACAACGATGGGGTCTGATAATAATGGAACTGATATGAGAGCAGCAAACTGAGAATTAATTGAAGCACTAGATAAACTAAATCAAGTTCAAATAAAGAACGAACTCTCAAAAATTGGAATTTGCAAGCATTTCTTTCATCCAGCAGCTCCATCTATGAGCTGCTGTTGTGAAAGATTGATTTGAACCACGAAGTAGTATAAGGAGATCCAACTCTAATATAAGGATACCCCCCATTTTTCCGTGCCCACTTCCTATAGCATAACCACAGCATACCAGATTAAGTATTGTAGCGCCTCTCAGGAGAAAATTTGAAACTGTTGAAAACCTATGTTATAACGGTCTTCCGCAAGAGGCGCTAGAATAAGTTATCTGAAGTGCTATAGGATGTGGGCACGGAAAAATGGGGGTACAATTGTTTGAAATGACCCATAGAGTTGGATCTCCTTATACTACTTCGTGATTTGAACTTTCAAACGTACAGTGAATTCAACTTTACAAGAGATCCATCCTACAGATAAGTTGTAAGGACATTTTTCTCTAAAGCAGAATACATTGACAACAGCCGACCTTTGACTCATCCATCATTTGATAACAGCAACTTAACAAGCATTTTACAAGATGACATATTGATAGGCAAATCTGTTGAAATTGGAACTCCTGTCCTCTTCACGAAAGATGACATGATTGGCCGTAAACAGTGGCGTATTTCGTAATATCTGGCTGAGGTGTTTTGGAATAGATGGCTTCAGGAACATGTCCTGACACTATTGAACAGAGAAAGTGGACCGAAGATCATCAAGACATAAAAGAAGGTGAAATTGCTCTAATTGGTGACAAGAATAATTCCCGAGCAATATGACCACTAGGAAGAGTGGTGCAGGTGTTTCCCGGAAGCGATAGGGTAACTACTATCGGCGAGAAAATTATAGGCATCTGGCTTTGAAGCTTAATAACTCAGCAAAAAAAAATGCTAGCGTGATAAGTATTTGAAAGCTCAAAGTGTTTTACGTGAATCAGCTCAAAAACGTTAATGTAGAAAATTTTTTGTGCTCTGCAGACTGCAAAATGTTTGAAAAAGTCAGGAATTTCGGGCACATTGAAGAAAAGTAAAGTTTAGAGCATTATTTTTTATACAAGAAGCAATGGGAAAAATTTTGAAAAATTTATGAATATTAAGAAAATATTTATGAACGAATTGCAGTTAATAATAATAAAAATGGTTAATTAAAATTTCAAAAATGTTCAACTGTACTATATTTAGTTCTAATGAACATATTGAAGCAATTCGAACTCCAAACTGTAACGTAAAGGCTCTGTAATTATTTACAATCTCCATAAAAGTTGTAATGGTTTTTTTCCGTGAGAATTGCGATATTCTCGGATATTTTTTTTTTTTAAAGTAATTGTTAGAAACCAGCGGGTGTGCCTTTTTTTGCTGCCGGCCGGAAGAGGCGCCAATGGCTGTGTAGGAGTTCAGAAGAACGTGTCAAAGAAAGGCACTAGCGGTCAGCAGGAAAAAATGCACCCCCGCTGCTTTCTGACTTCTTGCTTTTCAACAACAACAAAATATTTTTAAATATATAGCGATTTGCACGAAAAAAAAAACAATTACATCTTTCCTGGAGATTGTAAGTAATTACAGAGCCTATGCGTTACAGCTTGGAGTTTGAATCGCTTCAATATATTCATTAGAACTAATGATAGTACAGTTGAACGTTTTTGTAATTTTAAGCAAAGATTTTTATTATTTCTCAAATTTGTTAACTCCAATTTGTTCACAAATTTTTTCTTCATATTCACGAATTTTTTCAAATTTTTCTCATTGCATCTCAGCGGAGTGAAAGGAGATCTTTTTTCTGAATAAATTTAATTTCACTTTTTTCTCATCAAAAATCTAACTGCTTTGTTAAATATTCGTATTTATGGATAGAAAATTCGTCCTTTTGGATGTAAAATTCATCTTTTGGGATAAAATTCATACTTTTTGTTGAGAATTTACGTTTTATTGATTAGACTCATTTCTTTATAATTAAAAGTCTACTATTATATTTTGTGTTCAGAATTCACCTGGTTTTGCTAAGAATTTAACTGATTCGTTGAAAATTAAATTATTTTTGTTGAAATTCAACTATGTTCTTAACAAGTCTTCTCTTTTTGTTGAAAGTTAGTTCTTTTAATTTAAAAAGTGTATTATTATATTTTGGGTTCAGAATCAATCTCTTCTTGTTAAAAATTAACCTGTTTTATTGAAAATTCTACTAGTTTGTTGAAAGTAAACTTTTTTGTTGGAAAAATCAACTGCTTTGTTGAATATACGTCTTTTTTGTTATATTTCTGCTCTAGAATTAATCTCTCTCAGTTCAAAATTCTACGATTTGCTTAAAAATTAAATTATTTTGTCGGACTTTAACCTATTTTCTTGAAAAGTCATCTTTCTTGTTTGAAATTTAATTCGTTCTAATTGAAAAGTCTAAAATTATTTTTTGGGTTCAGAGTGCATCTCGTCCTTTTGGATTCAATATTTGTCCTTCTAAATTAAAATTTCATCTTCTGGTATAAAAGTCATATTTTTTTGTTGAAAATTCATGTTTCCTAAATGAGAATTAATTCTTTATAATTGAAGAGTCTGCTATTAGATTTTGGATTGAGAATTCATCTCGTTTGGTTAAGAATTCAACTGATTTGTTGAAAATTAAATTATTTTTTCGAAATTCAACTATTTTCTTGAATTCATCTCGTTTGGTTGAAATTTAATACTTTTTATTTCAAAAGTATATCATTATATTTTGTGTTTAGAATTAATCTCTTTTTGGTAAACACTGCAACTATTTTGTTGAGAGTTTAGCTATTTTTGTTGAAAATTCTACTATTTTGTTAAAAGTAATCTTTCTTGGTCAAAAATTAAACTGCTTTGTGGAAAATTTGTATTTTTTGATTAAATCATCGTCTTTTTGGATTTAAAATTCATCCTTTGTAGAAAAGTTATATTTTGTGTTGAAAATTCATGTTTTATGGTAGAGAATTAGTGCCTTTTAAATTAAAAGTGTACTACAGTAAATTTCCTTTTATTATACTGGCCTTGAAACGTACACGATCGGTTATTTTAGGGCTGGAGAGGCCCCAACCTCTACCGCGAGTAGGCAGGTTATTTTTATCAAGCGACGCTCATTGGCTGACCCGGCCTTGTATCGTTGCGCTTGCTCTAAGCAACTTTTTCAACTGCGCATGTGTCTAACCGCGGTCGATTTTAAATCAATAGATACTATAAATAATAATATAGATGAATCCACCCCCCATTCTTAGAACGGCTGGCCTACGCAGTTTCTCTGCTCAAGGGGCGATAGACGGTTGCGACTCGTGGATGAAAAACAACAGCAGCGTATGGACAAAGACGCAGACGCGGGTACTCAGTTGCGGAGATTGCGCAATATTATGTATTCCAGTTGGAAACGTTTCAGACAGCCCCGATTTGGGCAGTTGAAAATGTCGCGGTCTGTTACCGCGGTTATCGCATTTGCGTATGATGTATGCTAGTGTTTTTCCAGTGTTTTTGTTGATTTACGACAATTTTCCAACTAAAACGCAATATAATAGAATCAAAAAACGACTGAAATATTTCGCGGACTAGACTTGTGAGTTTTGTGGCATTACATCAGGTCATGGAAGAATGGGTGGAAATGTCAGAAAGGACAGCATAGGAGTGACATATGAGTGCCGACAACTTTTTGGAGAAAGTATTCTAAACGTTAAAGTAAGTTATAAAGGTCTGAATATTAATAGTTTTCAAGTGTACAATTCTAGGATAGGTGGCAATGTCAGCCGTCCGGAATGTTAGTACATGGTACCGCAACTGCGTGCGACTTTTTGGAGAATATCTCCTAAACGTAAAGGTAAGTTATAAAGGTCTGAATAGTAATATTTCTCAAGTGTAAAATCTATTTTCTCAGACATGTCCTGGTCTTTTGTCGATTAACGCCCTTTCAGTGTCACGAAATACAATCAACTGTCCAAAATTTTTGGTTAGAGTACCACTAACCTGCCATTTAGTATATTTTATTTTATTTCATGAAATATTACTATTTGTACGTTTATGAATTTTACGTTTAGCACATTGTTTCGAAAATGTTGTCTGCATTCCCATGAGGTCATGGTAAACTACTCAATTCAAACCTTCCCGCTCTTCAAGCTTCAAGAACTGTAGAATGAAAGGAAGTTTACTGTATTATATTTTGGGTTCAGAATTAATCTCCCTTGTTTGAAAATTCTACTATTTACATGAGAATTGAACAATTTTGTTGGAATTAAACTATTTTCTTGAAAAGTCGTATTTTTTTTTTAAACTTAATCCTTTTTGTTCGAAAAGTGTATTATTATATCTTGGCTTCAGAATTATTTTTTTAAAAACTCTACAATTTTCATAAAAGTGACAAAATCGTTCTTTTTTATTCATAAGTCGTTATTTTAGATTGAAATTTCATCTTTTGTTAGAAGTTTTCTTTTTTGGTTATACATTCAACTGTTATGGTAGAAAGTTAATTCTTTTTAATTAAAAAGGACGAATTTGAATTTCCTTTTGCCTACTGTTATAATTTTACTTTCAGAATTCAGCTTTTTTATTTTAAATTTAAACTTTTTTTCTTGGAAAGTCATCTCTGTATTTCTGTATGTATGTTTGTATGTCTGTATATATGTATTGTGACGGGGTAATTTGTACCCCTCCACTGGACTTCATTTAAAATTGCATAAAGTCACTAATAACTTAAAAACACTAGATGAAATATTAGCCTAGAATATGAGAGCTCGACAGCTCATATCAAATTATAACTTCGTCATTAATTTTTCTATTTATTATTATTCTTTAAAAACTCATTTTACCATTTCAACTAAATCAAACAATTTAAAAATACAAACAACTCATCACCTGTCAAAACTAGGGAGGTTAGGTCATCCGACCGGAACCAATACTTACCAGACCACGGGATTCCAAGTTATAGAATCCCCATTATTTTTTCTAATTTCTTTTCGTATTACTTTTATTTCATATTCAGCTCGAGTGGAAAGGGTGGATCAACCTTCCCCACCCAACAGTAACAACAACTGTCAGATTCTACGAGTTTGGCTGGAGGGGATGTCTGCTGTCGCCAGGGACTAAGAAGAGGAGATTTTCCTAGCGCATCCGTACTGGACGGGATTCCCGCACGTACAAGAGCGCTCGGAAAAATAGGATCAAGCTGCCGCAGAGAATCTGCGCGTTTACCCGAGTCAGCCCATCCCTGGACCATCGACTAGCGGCAGACCACGAAGGCCTGCGTGGCATATAACGCACTCCGACCTGGCACTTGTCCTTTTCTTTCGGTCGTTCCTCTCACTCAATAGTTCTAGGCTCCTTACGCGAGTGGCGCTCCGAGTCTTATGAGAGGGAGAACGGAGACGCCATTCTGAATTTATTCATTCGTGGTTCCAAGCTCCGAGTGAGTACCTCGTGGAAACGAGAAAACAATTTTAAAAGAGGAAAAATTAAACTAAAGAGAAAATTTTAAAATGAGAGGACGTGCCCAAGGAGGACGGATACTACCAGGTTGCTCCCTTTATTCTTTCTGTCGCTTAAATTGTTAAATTCTCGTTTTCAATGTTGTGTGCCGAACTGGTAGGCACACGCCGTTGAAATTTGTAAATTGCTGACCTCGGTCAAGGTCAACTTGCTTCAAAACTCCGCGTGTAGATTAGAGTCAGTGCGGGTTACAAAATAAAATCGAAATTGTTGGCCAGGGTGGTACGCTCAAGCACCCTTTGTATTAACTTGCAGTAAATTCGGAAATCTTTATAATGTTCATTATGACCACTCTCGGTAATCTTCTTTGATCAAACTGATGGCATGTGGCCATTCAGTCAGTTGTACATTGTTGAACGATTTTAATCCTGTGTTTAGCATGCATGAATCCAATTATACGAGATATTCCGTAGAATGACGTTCGTTTCAATGACTTCACCCTTCTCCTGCGTTACCCCTTACTCTGCCGGTATTTTATTACATAAAATTATTGTACATTATTACATTTTCATTAGATTCTTTATTACATTTTTATTACATAATTACATTGTTATTATTATTGTACATAATATTATTTCTGTGACCAGTTGGAAAGGGTGTGCCTTCCAGCCCCCTCGAGGCGTTGGAAAAGTGTATTGGCCTGACCAGTATTATTTCTGTGACCAGTCGAAAGGGTGCCTTCCCGCCCCACGAGACGTTGAAAAGGGGTGGGGGTCTTACCAGCATTATTTCTGTGACTAGTTGAAAGGCTGCCTTCCCGCCCCCACGAGACGTTGGAAATGGGTAGGGGATTGATTACCATTATTTTTGTGACCAGTCAAAGGGGTGCATTCCCGTCCCACGGAATGTTGAAAAGGGGTAGGGGTTTGATTAACACTATTTCTGTGACCAGTCGGAGGGGTGCCTTCCCGCCCCCACGGAACGTTGGAAAGGGGTCACACCTATCCTCAATCAAAAAGAAGTTTCATGAAAATGCGTAATGAAACGGTTCACGGCATCTTATTTCAGCTATTTCGTAGTTTCAAAATCCGTTTCGAATGAAATCCTAGCTGATAGTTTTGCGATTTTATTCAACAATGACTTTTTTTTATTATTTTAAAATATTTTTACTTATTTTCGACGATACGTTCTAGAAAATAAACGGCCTAGGGAACGCATCTAGCGAGAAAAACAAAAGAATATCCTTTTTAAAACAAAAGAAAATTCTTTTTGAGTCCCTTTTTTCGTCTTACATAAATTTTGTATGTACGCGTAACTTTTAGTAGTAAAATAACATCAAACCATAATTGTCCTCGTATTCGGATTCAGCGGCCTCAAAAACATATAGTAAACATTGCCTGACCTCCAGACCCGAAAAAAGATTTTTTATGAGGTTTTTTGAGGTTATGTTTTAACTTGGCTCCCAAAGATCGAAAAAGGCCATAAAAATGATTCGGTTCGAATTAATACTGAAAATGGACTTTACGGCAGTTTAAAAAATGTAAATCTTCCGAAAAAAGTCCAAGTCAATGATACGTTACGCTCATCTATTTCAATTTGCAATTTGTGTTTTCAGGAAGTCGGTAGAGGTAAATCTCATCCTTGTATTACTCCTGCTCAATTTGGGATAATATATTGGAATTTGTTGAAAAACTTTCTGAAAAACAGAAAGAGCAAGTTGCTACTTCGATATTAAAAATCATTGAATTTTTATTAATTTATATTATTAATAATAATTTTTATTAATTAATTATTATCTCAAACATGTGTCCGAAAGAACAAAAACAGTAGAAAGTATATACAAAAGCGATGTGTGCGAATTTGATGTTTCAAATTCAGAGACAAAACCTAGAAGACTGTACTATGGGCAGACGCAGAAGAAATTTTAGAGTTCGTTTAAGAGAAAAGGGGTATAATAGGCAATGTGCTTGTAAAAATGATGATGGATGGAGGTCGAAATTTTTTGAAAATATGCTTAACAATATTTAATAAACCTGCTTCCCCAAAAATACACAGAAGGAGTCTTTATTCTGAAGGTGGTACTTGTGCTAAAATGGCTAAATTAACAAGTGTCAAAAGACTAATATTGTTAGCTGTTGTACTAGACGTAAAAGAATCTGATGAAAATGTAAAATCCTTATTCAATCTAACCAACGTTAACAACATTCCTTTTAAGTTACTCTGTGATTTAAAATGTTATTCGTCGTTAATGGTTATCAGGCAGCCACTTCAATGTATCCTTGTCCGTACTGTTTTATTCCACTCAAAGAACTGAAAGAGAATGAAGAAGACTGCTTAACCTGCAACTTTCTAAATTTTTCGAATTATCTAAGGCTATTGACCCGATGGAATCAGGTTTTCGGGCAAAGCATGGCACTCTTACTGCTTCCCTTAAAGTAACGACGGATCTCAAATTAGCAATGGATAATAGGGAGATCACGATTGTTGTTCTGTTTGATTTTTCGAAGGCTTTTGATATGATCAATTACAAGTCACTGTTACAAAAGTTAAAATCCTTTAACTCATCAAACTTTGTTATCAAGTGGTTTAAATCATATTTTAATAATCGATCTCACAGAATTATTAATAGTAGTGGTGAGCTTTCTGACTGGTGGGAAGTCAAGAGTGGGGTTCCTCAGGGCCCCATCTGGCACACCTTCTCTTCAATTTGTTCATTTCTGACTTTGGAAGTGAACTTCAACATTGTAAATACCACAAATATGCTGACGATTTCAAAATCTACTTATCGGGACCAATATCTTCATTAAGTAGATTACTTGTTCTAGTCCAAGAGGACATCGATCGCGTTATCATCTGGGCCTGGAAGAATGGACCTACTCTTAACCTGGGCAAAACTCAAGCAATTGTTGTTGGACCTACTTCATCTCCGTCGCTTGAAACACTGGCATCGTTTCCACCTCTTCGTATCGAGAATCTTACTATCCATTTTTTGGAAGTGGTTAAAGATCTGGGATATTTCCATAACCGTACCTTGTCCTGGAAGGAACAGGTACAGAGTATCTCAAGGAAAACATACAGAATCCTAGAACAACTATATAGGAATAAGGACTCTTTACCCACCTATACTCGGATACTTTTGGTTAAGAGTTTAATCTCGCCCCATTTTGACTACGGTTGTTTAGTATATGATGATTTGACCAATGATTCGAATTTAAAGCTTGAGCGTGCGTTAAATGGCTGTGTCCGTTTTATCTACTATTTGCCTCAATACGAACACATAACTCCATACAGACTTAAGGCTGGTCTGCTTAATGTTGCCAAGAGAAGACAATTCTTTATGGTTAATTTGCTCTACACTCTTTTGCAGAACAAAGCTCCTAAATATCTATTCAACCTATTCCAATTTGTAGACAGAGATCTTCTAGCACATTCTAAGCTTCGTAAAAGAAATAAAATCCTTAAGATTCCTTTTCACAGAACGTGTCAGCTTCAAAGATCATTTATAGTAAGGGGTGCCCGGTTATGGAATAAAGTACCATACGATATTAGAAATGCACCTTCCCTGTATCATTTTCAGAATCTTTTTTTCAAATATTTGAACAATACTCCAAACCCAACTCTGGAAATTTCTCACTGGTAAACTCTCATATTTAGTTCTTGAACATTTCATCTTCGAATTTCCTTTTGTTTTCATTAACTTTTGCAAAGTATTTATTTTACACAAAGTTTTTCCCTCTTTATTTCTACCTTAACATGCACAAGAGCTACCAATTAATCACCTAATGCTAATTACTACGCATTAATCTCATACCTATGTAATTTGATACGTAGTCTGAGGTCGACTCTATTTATTTTATTTAGTTTATAGATTAGATTATAAGATTAGTCAAGTATTCTGCCGAACAGTGCTTGCACAAATTTGTAATGACCCTGTA
The DNA here is from genome assembly GCA_932195095.1 of Andricus curvator. Classification (NCBI taxonomy): domain Eukaryota; kingdom Metazoa; phylum Arthropoda; class Insecta; order Hymenoptera; family Cynipidae; genus Andricus; species Andricus curvator. The sequence goes on along the minus strand of CAKNYM010037686.1, from coordinate 11,293 downwards.
TTATCCTGTTCCTTAGAGGGCTATTTAGCTCTAGGGAATTTTCTTGGATAAATACAAATACAAATAAATACAAGAGTCACATGCACTTGGTGATGCAGACATTTATTCAGATGTAGGCAAATGCACTTACACCGTTTATTTCTGCTTTCAAAGCTATGAACAAAATTGTGGACTGTTGTTTTTCTACGTCGACACCCGGCCAGGATTTAGATAAGCTCATTAAAGAATTGAAAATGGCTTATGCCAGTACAAAAGTTTCTGTGACATTAAAAATTCACGTCATTTTTTAACATCTTGAGCATTCCTTGCATTTTTTTATGGCGAAGGATTTGGATTGTGGTCAGAGCAGACAGGTGAATCAGTTCACAGAGACTTTTTAAACGCTTGGAACCGCTACAAAATGAACGTGATAGATGATCCATCCTATCAAAAAAGAGTAAGAAAAAAGGTCGTAGAATACTCCTCCATACATATATAAATTTCACGTGAAAAAATTACTTACTTTCATATTTCGCTAAAACGTGTCGTCAAAAATAAGAAAAAACATTTAAAAATAATAAAAAAAGTAATTGTTGAATAAAACCGCAAACCGATTAGCTAGGATTTTATTCGAAACGGATTTTGAAACTACGAAATAGCTGGAATAAGATGCCGTGAACCGTTTCATTAGGCATTTTCATGAAACTTCTTTTTGATTGAGGATAGGTGTGGGTAGGGGTCTGACCAGAATTATTTCTGTGTCTAGTTGAAAGAGTGTCTCCTTGCCCCCACGAGACGTCGGAAAGGGGTAGGGGTTTGATTAACTTTATTTATGTGACCAGTCGAAGAGGTACCTTCCCGCCCCCACGGGACGTTGGAAAGAAGTAGGGGGATTGACCAGAGGAAGGTGTGCCTTCCTGTCCCCACGAGACTTTTGAAAAAGGCAGGGGTTTGACCGAAATTATTTGTGTGACCAGTCAGGCAGGGTTGTCTTCCCGCACCCACGAGACGATGGAAAGGGGTAGATGTTTGATAAGAATTATTCATGTGACCAGTCAGAGAGGGGTGCCTTCTGGCTGCCACGAGACGTTGGACAGGGGTAAAGGTTTGACAAGAATTATTTCTGTAAAAAGTCAGAGAGGGTTGTCTTCCCGCCCCCACGAGACGTTGGAAAGGGGTAGATGTTTGACAAAAATTAGTGCTGTGACCAGTAGAAGGGATGCCTTTCCGTCCCCACGAGACTTTAGGAAGGGGTACGGAATTGACCCTTATAACAAAATAACTCTTAAATCACGCGAACTTACTCTAAGATATCTGATAGTCCCTTCCGTATGCTGGAAATATGGCTTTTAAACGGTACCGGCAGAGAAATTTATTGCGGGTACCGGCAGAAAACTTTTGTGCCGGTACCGACAGGGAACTTTTTGCCGGTACCGGCAGAATACTTTTTTGCTGGTACCGGCAGTCTATCCACTCCGAAAAACTAAACTTTTGAAAAACGACACAAGAGACGGAAAAAAATGAAAAGATAAAAGTTTTTCAAGTCAGAAAGAGCTACAACTTTGTCATTAATAATTTTTTGACAGGAGCCGTAGTATTTGTTTCAATCGTAAAAAATAACATTAAAGATAAAAAAATTAAATTTTTTGCAAAACGACACTAGTACTTAAAAAAATTAATGGACAAAAGTTGATCACCCAAAAAGGATCTACAAATTTGTTATTAATAATTTTAAGATAGATGGAGTAGATTTTATTTTAATCGTAAAAAACAGGATGAAATATAAAAAAACTAAACTTTTGGAAAAACAACACAAGAGACGACAGAAATGAAAAGATAAAAGGTGTTCAACCAAAAGATATCTGTAAATTTTTTATAAACTCTTGTTATAAAAATATATTGAAAATAAAAAACTTACCTTCTTCGAAAAAAGACACAAGCTACAATAACAGTTTATTTAACAAAATTTGTTGCCTAAATTATATCTAAAAATTTGCTCAAAATCAATTTACGCTAGGAAGCGTATTTTTAGTTTATATCGTAAAAAATAACATGGAAAATACAAAAATGAAATTTATGGAAAAACGACACAAAATGCAATAAAGTGTGTAATAACAAAACTGTTTCTTTCTTAAAAGGAGGCGCACTTTTTTCAATTATAAAAACAAGACAATGAAAATACGTGTGTCTCAACACCAATGCATATTATGAATTGTAATAATATAAATTTATTGAAATGATACATTTTTCAGGGTAGTTGAGAATAAAATTTAATCAAAAATAACAAACAAATATTAAAGTAATCATGTTAAAAAAAATTTGTACTTTATATTGCCAAATCTGAATAAGCAATCCCAGACCGAGGTACATAAATAAATGTAATACATATTTGATATAAAAGTGTTGAACATAATGTAGAAAAGTTCACATTGTGGACAAAATCGAGTGCGAGTCACGAGATGCGTCATGAGAATGTGTTCCTTGAAGCCGAAAAGGTCTGTACATAAATATGGGGGAAATACAATGACCAATTTGTCTGTTTGAAAATTCAACTGTTTTGTTGAACATTCGTCTTTTTGGATAGAAACATCGCCCGTTTTTTATTTAAAATTCGTCCTTTTGGATTGAAATTTATCTTTTGGTAGAAAAGTCATATTTTCTTCTTGAAAATTCATGTCAACATTTAATTATTATCTTGAAAATCACGTATTTTTTTAAAATCAGAACCAATCGCCGTTTGTTAAAAATTTAACTTTTTAGTTGAAAATTTAATTAGCTAGTTGAAAATTCTACGTGATTGTTAAAAGTTTTTTCTTTGATAAAAAATTATACTGCTTTGTTGAAAATTCGTTTTTTGAATAACAACATCGTTATTTTGTATTAAAGGTTCCTCCTTTTAGATTTAAATTCAATCTTTCGGTAGAAAAGTCACCCTTTTTGGTTAATAATTTATGTGTTATGGTTGCAATTGAAGATGACGAATTCGACTTTCCTTCGGTCTACTGTTATACTTCTTGTCCAGATTTTTTTTGTTACAATTTCGATTAATTGTTTAAAAATAAAATTATTTTGTTGAAATTCAAACTGTTTTCATAAAAAGTAATCTTTTTTGGTTGAAAGTTAATCCTCTTTAATTGAGAAGTGTACTATTATATTTTTTTTTTAGAATTATTATGTTTTTGGTTAATAATGCAACTGTTTGCCTACAAATTAAATTAACTCATCTGATATGGGCGAGAGTTAATTATTTTTAATTGAAAAGTACGGAACTCGAATTTCCTGTTGGCTACTGTTATATTTCTGGTCTAGAATTTACCTCTATTGGTTAAGAATTCTACTACTTGCTTGAAAATCAAATTATGTTATTAAAATTCAAACTATTTTTTTAAAAAGTCATTGTTTTTGGTTGAAAGTGAATTCTTCTTGGTCCAACGATCTATTATTATTTTTCGGGTTCAGAATTGATCTCTATTGGTTCAAAATTTAACTATTTTGTTGAAAATTTAATTATTTTCTTGAAAATTCTACTAGTTTGTTAAAAGTAATCTTTTTTGTGAAAAAGTGTAACTACTTTGTTGTACACTCGTCTTCTTGGATAGAAACATGGTTCTTTTGGATTTAAAATTCGTCCTTTTAGATTTAAAATTCTTACAGCGAAATTTCAAGATTTGGAATTTGGTATTCAATAGATTTGTGAGGCTTATCACTTGGGGTGATCGCTAGAGATATTGATCAGCAACCTGGGTCGGTGTTTCGGAACGATCGTGTCATTTAAGTAAATAACACGACAATTCTAGATCAATCTAAAATATCTATACCTTACACCTATATACCTATGTATGTATATATATATATATATATATCATATATTTAAATTTGAATATAATATATATAATTATATACCTATATTCCTGCCTATCTACCTTATACCTATATACCCATCTACACACTACTATTTTCCAACCAAGCAAGTCATGCCTAAAGCGAAAGGGAAATGGCTTAATGGTATAATATTTTCTTAGCTTGTGGTTTTCTAATTTTTTCAAGCATTTGTGACCATAATTCTATTAAGGTAAACGTCCCAGTAATCGTCAGTTTTGAAGTATAAACGCCAGAAGTAAGTATTTTCCGCATTAAAATACATTCCTAAAATATTTTTAAAGTAAGTTTGAACAGTGCTTCTTGTAGAAACCAAATTAGTTTTTTGGTACAAAAAGTGCACATGGGTAAAAAAAATTTATTTGTATTGCCGGTGGTGATGAATCACGAAACGTGGAAAATAGCTTAACATTTAGGTTAGGAAAGACGTTTCTTTGCTTAAGCTTTTAATATGTCCAAAAATTACTTGATCAGGACGAAAATGATTTTTTTGTAATAAAAGATCATTTTTGTTTCATAGAATTAAGTAAAGTCTTCATTTAGTACCTTCTCGTTCGAGAAATATCGGGCACGATTATAGGGACATTTCAAAAGCATAGTTGCTCGAGTAATCGCGACCGGTCGCGAAGACTAGGACGAATCTGTCAACATTTTATTTCCATATTTCGTTACAAATAATGATTTAATTGATTTCAAAAAGGCGTGAAATGAAATCGGAGAACTGACTTGTTACTGCGTGAAAAGTAATCGTAATATAAATTAGTGCTTAAAACTCAAAAAGGTGACGTAAAATATTGGCATGACTTCAGTGATTTCATTATCAATTTTTTAGTTTATTATCGTTTTTCAGTGAAGTTAATATTTATTGAGTGGTTTTTCATTAGCTAAAATTAATCTATACTGCATAATATAAAGAACAATGTGTAACAGATACATAATTATTGATAGTTTTAAGGTTTTGACAACGTAAACAGAACATAACCTCCAAATACACATGATTTGTTTAGTCACTGCAATTTATCAAATTTCGTCATTGTGTTTATAATTTATGTTGCAAAAAAGTTAATTATACAAATTACCAGTGTGTAAATTTTTGTATCCCATGTAATTATGTTGTACTTAGCCATTTTATAGAACAAAGTTAGGTTATATGACTTTATTCGTAGGGTAATGGAAATCACAGAAGAAAAAATATGGGAAGTCCAAAGTGGATTTACGCCAGGAAGATCATGTACAGATCAGATATTTAGCCTAAGACAGATCACAGAAAAAGCTTGAGAGTAGGAAAGAAAGTTTTCTGTGCATTTATTGACCTAGAAAAAGCATTTGACACGGTAAATAGAAGTGAACTTTGGGAAGTTCTTAAAGAGTACGGAGTAAATGGAGGGCTCCTGCAAGCAATAAAAACAATATATACAGGTAGTAAAGCGAGCGTAAGGGTAAACGGGAAACTGAGTGAATGGTTCGATATTACGCAAGGCGTGAAACAAGGATGCGTTATGTCCTCGTGGCTATTTATCATATTCATGGATAACTGTCTAAGAACTGCACTCTTCGACGAAGAAGGTGTAGATCTCGAAACAGTGAAGGTACGTGGGTTAGCTTTCGCAGATGACAAGATTGTTATGGCAGAATCAGTCGAGGACTTGCAAAGAATGTTGAATAAACTTCATACAAGCATGAAGGACATGGGACTCAAAATTAACGTAAATAAAACAAAAATCATGGTGTTTGAGGGAAAGATTGAGAAAGCAATGTGCAACATTGTCCTAAATGATGAGAGATTAGAACAAGTTGACAAGTACGTATACCTAGGTAGTCTATTCACTAGCGACGGAAAAATAGATGGGGAGTTAGATAGGCGCATAAATAAGGGTAAGCAGGTTATCGGTAGAGCAGGGTCCATCCTAACAAATAAAAACATATAAAAAAAAGCTAAAATGGCCATACATAATTCTATATTCGTACCGACTGTACTATACGGTAGCGAAACATGGACATGTCAAAAAAAGGACAGGAGTAAAATTAACGCGATCGGCATGAGACCTCTGCGCATAATATGCGGGAAAACACTGATGGATAAAGTCCGAAACGAGACAATCCTCAAAGAATGTGGTGCAAAAGAGACAATAGTTGACACATGGGAAAGAAATCAGTTAAGATGGTTCGGTCATCTTGAAAGAATGAAAGATGAGCGACTGACCAAACAAGTGTACAAAGGTAAAGTAAATGGCAGAATGCCTAGAGGTAGACCGCGGAAAGAATGGTTAGAATCGATAAATGACACATTAATCCGAAGAGACGTAAGAAGCCATAGAAACACAAGAGCTTGCATGAAAAAATGCATGGACGTGAAGGAAGCTAGAGTAGTATGCCAGGACAGAAAAGTGTGGCGACAAATAGTTTGTAAACAGAGTGAAAATAGAATGAATGAAGCCTGAAACAAAGACCTTGGATTCTAATGTGCCCAAGTGGGGAACCATACATAACAATTTTGTGAGGCTCTTCACTTGGGGTGATCGCTAGAGAGATTGATCAGCAACCTGGGTCAGAGCAGTGTTGCGGAATAAACGTGTCATTTGAATAAATGACACGAGAATTCCAGATCAATCTAAAACATATATACCTAACACCTATATACCTATCTAACTTGTACCTATATACTCTATACCAATACACCCATATACCCAATACTATTTTCCAACCGAGCAAGTCACGCCTACCCCGAAAGAGAAATGGCTTAATGGTATAATAATACAACTCAATATTATTTTTCGACATTTATTTTAAAAAGGAAAATGTTAATAATTTTTAATTATAATATTCAGTATTATAAAAGAATTTCAGCATTGCAGTTATCACTTATCGTGATAAAAATTCTAATAAATATTTATTTCGATTTATTTTTGAGACCACATTATTTCTTATTAATGAAATATTAATTGGATTCGAAAATATTTTTAATTGAAATAAAAACTAAAAATTTTAAAAGAAAATTCATTTTTATTATGATTAATTATTATTATGTCCATCAGACGTATTGGAAGTATCAGAAGATTCGATTTTGAGGTTATGTTTCGACAGATTTCATCTCGGTGGTCTCAATCTCTCAATCAATATAAAACTAACAATACATATTTCATTTCATTAAAGTATACTTAAAATACAAAAATACACTTGAAATACACGTCCAAATCACTAAAAACACATTTCAAGAAAACTTAAACTTTTTCGCGAAGACTGGGACAAAGACTCGCGATTACTAGTACATGGCAGATTTGGAAATGGCAATAACTGGGACATCGGTGCTTTTTGACTTTTAATTATTTACCAATAAGAAGTAATATTAAATAAAATGTAAAACAAATTTTTGTAATACTCTAGGATGTTTAGTGCTTCAATCAGTACCAATCATTTTTTAACTAATCCTTCCAAAACAATTTTCTAAATATTTGAAGGCAATGAAATCTCTTATGGTGACGATTACTGGGACGTTTACCTTACATACCAAATTCTAAATTTTGAAATTTTGTTGTACTTCTATATTCGGATAAAGTTCCGAATAGCTGAATTCTCCGATTTCCTTCAAACTTCGTATACTTATGTGTTTTGACGCGCTGATTACGAATATTATTATACCATTAAGCGATTTCCCTTTCGGGGTAGGCGTGACTTGCTCGGTTAAAAAATATTGGTGTGTATATGGGTATATAGGTATAGAGTAGATAGGAAGGGGTTAAATAGGTATATAGGTGTATAGTTAGGTATATAGGTGTATAGTTAGGTATATAGGTATAAGGTAGATAGGTATATAAGTGTTAGGTATATATATTTTAGATTGATCTGGAATTCTCGTGTTATTTATTTGAATGACACGTTTATTCCGCAACACTGCTCCGACCCAGGTTGCTGATCAATCTCTCTAGCGATCACCCCAAGTGAAGAGCCTCACAAAATTGTTATGTATGGTTCCCCACTTGGGCCCATTAGTTTCCAAGGTCTTTGTTTCAGGCGTCATTAATTCTATTGTCACTCTGTTTACAAACTATTTGTCGCGGACACTTTTCTGTCCTGGCATACTACTCTAGCTTCCTTCACGTCCTTGACTTTCCTCTTTATGTGTCTGTAATCATTTTCAAGTCTATTTCTCTCCTCATCGCTAAGACCTGTAATGTGCAACGTTCTTTCGTGCGCTTCTTTCTTTTCGTTTTGGTGCCTCAATTTCATCATTCCACCATGCATCACCAGATTTTCTTCCTACAACCGCCGTACCACATACTTCGGTCGCAATTCTAACGATGATATCCCGTAGCAAAGTACACATGCCCTCTATATCTTTATTGTTTGATAACGAGTTCCAAACTGTCTCATCTATACGTTCGTTTAACCTATTTTGAAAGGCTATCCGCACTTCCGGTTTCTGTAAATTTTCAATCTTTATTCGCGTTTTTTTTTTCTTCTTTTTCTTCTCCATCCCCGCCCTAAATTTATTTTGGAGACGAAGAGGTAATGATCAGTATTGCATTCGGAACCCCTCATGACTCTTGTATCTTTAACTAGTTCTCTTAGTCTTTCATCCGCAATAACAGAGTCAATTATACTGTGGCTATTTCCTTTACGCCAGGTGTACATGTGGATCATTTTATGTCTAAACCAAGTATTTGTAATAAATAGCCCTTTTCTAAGCATAAGCTAACTAATTTTTCCCCGTTATAATTTTTTCTTGTTGGATCCCCAACTATCCTGACGTTGGATACCGACTCATCCGTTCATATCTCCCAGCAGAATTATTCTTTCACCTTGATCGCAAAGACTTATTGTATCATTTAAGGTGTCCCAGAAGGCATCTTTGACTTCTCTCGGGTCACTATCAACTGGGGCGTAGCACGTTATGATAAATAATCTTCAGATTCCTACCTTCATTCTAACCCACAGCAATCTGGGCGATACATATCCTTGATCTTTGAGATTCTGTCTTGCTTTTTCATTCATAATTAAACAGACCCCTTGACTACGATTTGATTCACTGTCTACTCCTGACCATATTTCAAAACCGCCTTTCAACACTCCATTTTCTATGTTTTTACTTTCGCAACCCTTTTTGTTCGTCTCAGGTAAACATAAAATATCTAGTTTCCTTGCATGCATAGTTTCTCGTAGTTCTCTTACTTTAAGATCATTCACTCCTCTAGCATTCCAAACACCCAGTCTCCATCCGAGGATACTTTATTGTTTGTATTATTCATGTTTAGATTGTACACCCAACTATCACCTTTATGCGCGAAATTTGTTTTGTGAGCCGAAATCATGTCCAATCATGAGTCTAGTTGTAACGTCAGTCCCACCAAAACTTCTGTTACTGAGATGGGGGGGGGGTGATGACAGAGAAAGGGAACCGAGAGTCTCAATTGGTTAGTGATTTATGCTGAGAAGGTTACCAGCCTTCACCAGCGTTGTATGAGATAGGAGTTATTACGTGCTCATCTGCCGAATCCCGGCATTTTCTCTTCCTTGAAATATTAAAATAGTTATAATAATTGAACCGCAAATTTTTATCTCTAAAAATGTTTGAAGATATTTTACTTCAGCAAAAATTAATACAAATTGGTATAAAAGAAAAACTTATCTTTGAAAAAAAGGTTTCGAGCTCTTCTATTTTCTGTCCACTTTTTAGATTACAATTGAGTTAAGCGGTATAATTAAATTGAAAGACTATACGCGGTTAAAAAAAAAATCTTGTATGAAATTTTTTGTACAAAGATACACAGTTTAAAGGAAAAAAGATCAAAATTTTAGAATTTTATAATTGGTTTCTTTCGCAGTTTGAGAAACACGTCCTACTTCTTCAAAAACTGACCCAAGACTAATTTTGTTTTCTCTAGAGGGACAAAGAGATGACATGTGTAGCAAGTTCGCTTCAAATTTCGTCGCCTTTCGAATATAAGTGTTCGAAAAATTGAGTATTTGAAGAATATTCTCATATTCTCTCGATAACGTACAAAATCTCTGAAATACTGTGTAGTTCTTGCTTTATGAAATTCTTTGAAAAAAAACACGTTTAAACATGGTTATCAGAATTCAGTGAAAATCAACATAATTAATCCCTGGAAAAAGCCCTAACATGTCAGAAATTCTTAGAAAGACAATTTTTTGAAGTTCCGTTGAAACTATTAAAACTAGACGAAAATTTTCCCAATTAATCCCTCGAAGCTCTCATTACCATTTACCCTCCCCCCCCTCCCCCACTCTAAAATTAAATGAGGGCTGATAGTCTAAATTTTGATCTCTAAAAATGTTTGAAGATATTTTACTTCAGCTAAAATTAATACAAATTGGTATGAAAGAAAAAACTATCTTTGAAAAAAGGTTTCGAGCTCTTCTGTTTTCTGTACACTTTTCAGATTACACTTGAGTTACGCGGTACAATTAAATTGAAAAACTATACGCGGTTAAAAAAAATCTTGTATGAAATTTTTGGTACATAAATACACAGTTTAAAGGAAAAAAGATCAGAATTTTATATTTGGTTTCTTTCGCAGTTTGAGAAACACATCCTACTTCTTCAAAACCTGACCCAAGACTAATTTTGTTTTCTATAGAGGGACAAAGAGATGCCATGTGTAGCAAGTTCGCATCAAATTTCGTCGCCTTTCGAATTTAAGTGTTCGAAAAATTGAGTATTAGAACAATATTCTCATATTCTCTCGATAACGTAAAAAATCTCTGAAATACTGTGTAGTTCTTGCTTTATGAAATTCTTGAAAAAAAAACACGTTTAAAGATTGTTATAAGAATTCAGTGAAACTCATCAAAATTATTCCCTGGAAAAAGCCCTAACATGTCAGAAATTCTTAGAAAGACAATTTCTTGCAGTTCCGTTGAAACTATTAAAACTAGACGAAAATTTTCCCAATTAATCCCTCCAAGCTCTCATTATAGTATTTTTAAAGTTTACCCCCCCCTCCCCCTCTTTAAAATTAAATGAGGCCTGATAGTCTAAATTTTGATCTCTAAAAATATTTGAAGATATTTTACTTCAGCAAAAATTAATACAAATTGGTATAAAAGAAAAACTTATCTTTGAAAAAAAGATTTCGAGCTCTTTTATTTTCTGTCCACTTCTCAGATTACAATTGAGTTACGCGGTATAATGAAATTGAAAAACTATATGCGGTTAAAAACAAAATCTTGTATGAAATTTTTTGTACAAAGATACACAGTTTGAAGGAAAATAGATCAAAATTTTAGAATTTTATATTTTCTTTCTTTCGCAGTTTGAGAAACACGTCCTACTTCTTCAAAAACTGACCCAAGACTAATTTACTTTTCTTTAGAGGGACAAAGAGATGACATGTGTAGCAAGTTCGCTTCAAATTTCGTCGCCTTTAGAATTTAAGTGTTCGAAAAATTGAGTATTTGAAGAATATTCTCATAT
>CAKNYM010037684.1:21839-86251 GCA_932195095.1 Andricus curvator | reverse complement strand
ATTAAAACTGATGAAGGACATATTATTACTGACTGGCATAGGAAAAAGATTTCTTCAGGTAGAATACTTAGTTTTCTATCAAATCACTCTATTCAAAATAAAATAGGAATTATTAAAAATTTGATTGATAGAGCCCTTAAATTATCACATCCAATTTTCCATGAAAAAAATATTGAACAATGTAAACAAATTCTTTTTCTTAACCATTACCCTTTTGATTTCATTGAAAAACATGTACATAACAGAATAAAATATATAAAAAACATAAATAATGATCAAAATAAAATGAACAGAGAAGATTATAATACTTTCAATACTGTTGTTCTTCCATATTTTGGTAAAATCTCAAAGATTTTGAAATCTATGTTGGAAAAATTAGGTTTACATACCATATATAGAGTTCCTTTTAAGAGCAATATGATTGTAAAATTAGGTAAAGATAGATATTAAACGTTAGACAAAAAATGTGTTATTTACAAAATTAATTGTAAAGATTGTAATGCTGTTTATGTAGGGCAGACTAAAAGGGCTCTTAGACTTAGGAAAAATGAACATGAAAATAATTTTCACAGAAGTCCTAGATATCACTCAGTCCTTTCAAAACATAAAATTACACATGGTCATGACTTTAATTGGAATGATATTAAAATTCTTTATCATGAAAGAAATCAAAAAAAGAGAGAATTCATGGAGATGTTATTCATAAAGAAAGAAGGTAACAAGGCTATCAATTTGATGAGGGACCTCTCAAGATATAACAAAGTTTGGGATAGAGTTATTAATGGGTTAAAGTAAAATTTTTTGTACTTGAAAATAGAAAAATTCTTTTTTATTTTAACAATCAATTTCTCACAGGGTGATTTTGATTATATTAAACTGAATTAATTTTTTATTTAATATTTTCTTTACAGACTCATACCTTTAGTTATTCCCTATAAATATTCCTTGATGAGGTTTAAATTAACCTCGAAACATGTTGGTCCCGCTGTAGTATAAAAAGGACGGAGAAAGGAAAAAGTGAGAGGTTGGTTTTTGGTTGACATTTTCCCTTTTTCTCCCTCTTTTTTCCATTAATTTTATTCTTGTCTCTAATGAGCCGAAAAGTGAAGTTCTTTTGGAATTTTAATTTTTCTATTTATGAATATTTCCTGCTTCTTTTGAATAAATTATTCGTTGATAAAATAAAATTCTTTTCAATCTTAATTTAATAAAATTAATTTTTCGAACTGAAAATTTACCAATTTCGTTTTTGGTTCAAATTTGCATTTCTTGGTTTAAAATGCATGTATTTTGTTAAAATTTCGTTTTTCTGATAGATATTCTTGCTTTCTCCCTCGTGGGAGGTGTAAAGATGGACACACTTTGGTTGCAATACCTAGTTACTTATTACTAAATTACACGTCTCAACTTCAGGTTGCTGCAGAAGAAGAGGCAGTAATTATCCATTTGAGAAATGCATATATAATTTTAATGCCTCGCTGAAATATATTGAGAAAACCCTTAAAAAATGTCCTGCTTAGCCTCTTCCTACAGTACATACTTACCAATGCCGTTTCCCAGTACAGAATAGGCAGCGTTCACTACAGCAGTTCCGCCGTGATTCGTCCAATCTGATGTGTTCACAGGCTTCCTTAAGTCACTGAAAAAATGGTTCGCCCAAAATAAGGACATGTTTGTGGATGCTTTAAGGTAATCATTTGGGGTTATTTCCACGTTCTTGTAAAAGTTGTCAAGAGTCTTGTCATCAAAAAGTTCATCAGGATATCCAATGAAGTTTTTCATAGATTCAAGTTTATCCAAAGCACTTCTCCTGGTTTGTTCGTCCATCCAGTCGACCTGCAACAGTAGGAGACAAGAAAAAATGCATACAGAATATGTTTAAGGATGCAAAAATTGCACTTCATCTCTTGATCATATTTCCCTTCTCAATAATTCTTCTCTTTTCTATACTACTTTAAGAATTTTTTATTCTATTCCTTTTTTGGGGTGTCTACCCGCAGGATGATTTCACAACAAAAAATCAAGGGTATGAAGTGTTGCAGGTAATTTTTCAAGGAGGGTAACGGTCAGCTGATTACTCCCATTTGAGGTAAACTTTCCGTGGCTACAGGCCTGCAACATGCTGCCTCTAGCGGTGTCCGCCGGAGATATCTGCGATTTACCACAAGACGTTTACCTCAGTTTGGGGTACCCGCCTCGCGTTTACCATACTTGACCGATTACCTGCAATATTTCGTGTTCTCAGTTTTTTCTTTGTTTAATTCCCGAGATTCAAAAGATTTCTAAATATTTCAAAATATTTCAAAGATTTCTGATTTAGGAAAGGGTGTTTTGGAAAAGAATTATAATTCCGTTTTAAAAATATGCCCGCCTAGGGCGCGCGGGTACGCTGTTGCGCTTCGTGCTCGTTTTCATACGTTTAATGCATGTATTTCGATTTTTTCTTGGAATATCATTAATATTGTAACTTAAATCAAAAACTGAATCAGATCTGGATTTATTTTTTAATTTGACTTAGAGAAAGGTTATCAAAGCACATGCGGCTTTGATGTAAAGAATTATAATTTGACTTGAAGCAGGACATTTTTGATCACTAACGAGAATTTTGGAAAAGAATTTTAATTCTGGTTTGAAAGGAAAGCATCAAAAAAATCCCTCTCCCAAGTTAGAATTCGTCACAACTTAAGTTCCATTTCTAAATTTTGGAAAAAGTGAGATACTATATTTCTGAATTATAATAGAAAATTTTATAAATAAATATAATTCTGACTTGGAACCGGGAATTTAGTAAAGAATGATAATTTTGTATTGGAGCAGCTAATTTTTCACGTTGAACAGGAAATTTTCAAAAATAATTTTAATTCTCATTTATAAAAAAGAAATTTACAAAACTAATCCCTTTTCCGAGTGAGAATTCGTCAGATTTTGAACATTCCTTGTTCTAAATTGTAATTTGTTCAATTATCCTTTTTTTTTGCAAAGAAAATATTTCCAGAATTTTACTTTTTCATATTTTAGTAAAAGGCAGTTACTATATCTCTGAATTATAATAGAAAATGTTATAAATGAATGTAATTCTGAATTGAAACGGGCAATTTTTAGAAATAAAAGTAATTGTGACTTCGAACTGGGAGTTTCCGTAAAGGATTATAATTTAGACTTTGAAACTGAGAATTTCCGTAAAGAATTATAATTTTCACTTTGCGATAGGTAATTTTGAAAAGAATTAGAATTTTTACTTCCAGACAGGAAACTCGCTAAAAGAATTATAATTCTGAGATAGAACTCGAAATTTCCGTAAAAAAATTATAATTTTCATTCTATGTTTTTTTGTATATAAATATAATTTTCACTCGGAATAGGGAATTTTGGAACTGAATTTAATTGTGAAATAATATAGGGAATTTTTTTAAATTACCGTTAAGACTTATAACTTTAAAAAGATCAAGAATTAAGAAATTCCAATCGAAACTAGATTTAACTAGATATCAAATATATTTTGAAATTATCCCAATGACATATTTTGATTAAACCGAAATTCAAAAAGTTTGATCATTGTCAAAATTAGGAATTTTTGTTAAAAGAGAGATCCATAAGTTATAATTTTGGTATTTAGTAGGTGTCAATAAGATTAAAGAATTATCCTAATGTTATTTTTCGAAAGGGGACAAACTAAAAAAAGACATGTGATATATTATTTATCAAGTAGATTAGATAAGGATCTTTCTGAAATACAGTCATATGAAAACCTTTTTCAATCTTCTCAAATCCCTTGATGCAAATGAAAATATTTTTATGTCCATTAAAATATTTGAAATTTCTTCAAATCTGTTGAAATCCATTGAAATTTGTAAAATTTCCCAAAATCTTCAAAATAGTTCGAGGTCCTATAAATTTGAATATTTGAAACTCATAGAAATTCTTTGAAATAAAATTTAATTAATTTCCTAAAGTATAAACCATTTGAAGTCCCTTGAACATCTGTGGAATTTTGAAGAATGCCTTGAAATATAATAACATTTCATTTATCTCTTCCAATCTTTAAAATCCCTCAGAATCCCTTGAAATATTCGGAGAACGTAAAAATCCATTTAAAAAAGTGTGAGTCATTTCAAAGCCTTTAAATATAATTTCAATTAAACTTATTCATTAAATTTATCTAAGAAACCGTATAAATCACTAGGAATCTTTGAAATTCTTTGAAATCCTTGGAAATTTAATAAAATTCTTGAATCTTCTGAAATTCGTTGAAATATCTCAAAATCCCTTGATATCTTGGAATTTGCTAGTAATCCCTTAAAATTTAATTTAATTTTTCAAAATTCACTAGAAATCCCTTGAAATCCCTTGAAATCTTGGAAAATTCTACAAAATTTTCCGAAATACATTGACATCTTTGAAAACCGTGAAAATTCTCTACAAGCCCTTGAAATGTTTCGAAATTCCTTGAAGTCCGTGGAAATATTTTCAATTGTTAAACCGAGATAATTTTTTTTTAAATTAGTGGAAATATTGAGAAATCTCATAAAATCCTTTTAAACGCTTCAAAATTCGTGGAAGTCCTTCGAATTTTTCTCAAATATTTTAGAATCCCTGAAAACCTCCTGATATGTTTGGAAATCTTTGAAATTCCGTGGAATTTTCATGAAATCTGACGACATTTCTTAAAATCTATGGAAGTTCTGTGGCTTTCAAATTAAATTAAACTTATTCATTCAAGTTCTCTAAACAAGGTTTCAATGCCTACAATTTTTTGAAATACTTTAATCTTGTGAAATTCTTTGAGTTACCTTAAGAAATCCCTTGAAAGTTTGAAATCGCTAGGGATCCCTTCAAAGATTTAACTTGATTTATTTTCCAAAGTTCACTAGAAATATCTTGGTATGTCTTGAAATCCTACGAAATTCTCTAAAATCTCTTGAAATTTTTCAAATCTCCTGAAAATTTTGAATCTTACTAATCTGACTAAATCGCTTACAGTTCATGGAAATTTCGGGAATTCCTTGAAATACCTTTAAATTTGTCGAAATCCTACGTTAAATAAATAAATAAATCATTCGTTTGTACTCTTTCTATTTTTTGCATCAAATCTTTCTATATTTAAACATTCTTTATCTCTATACTGATTTTCTTATACTGTTTATCAATAATGATTTGTTTAGAATCGCGAGAAAAATATAGGAAATTGATGATAGAAAATCATTATAGATCTGAACTGAATTTTCTATAACGTTTTTTCGTAAGAAAGGATTACAAGGTATTATGAAAAATTGCATGGGATTGCATGAGATTAAAGCAGAATACATGATATTGCATAAGATTGCAAAGAGAGTGTACTAGGAGGGTGATTTTTTTTCGGCTTATTTTTGTAATTCAACTTGGCAACCCTACAAATTGTTCCGTTTGCCGAGAAAATGACCTCTGATTTGTTTTAGAATTGAGAAAAAATATTTAGAGGGCGCTCATGGTCATTTTAGGGCAAAAATGCTCATTCCTAATCAAATTGACGCTATTGATTGATTATTCATAACTGGCTCGTATGAATTGTATTCTTTACAATTCAATATTGCACTCAAATTTTTTCCAGAATTTTAGAATAACATTCAAAGGTCGCTCAAGGCCATTTTAGGGCAAAAATGGCATTCTTAATTGAATTGACGCTATTTATTGATTATTCATTTCTGATGCGTATGAATTTTGTTCTTTACAAGTCAATATAGCACTCAGATTTTTTTCAGACTTTTACAATGACATTCAAAGGTCGCTCAAGGTCATTTTCTTAATAAAATGTTGATTGAATGAAATATTCTCTAGTTTTTTTTTCTATAGAGAAGCAGTGTCAATTTATTCGTTTCGGCAAAAAAAATTAGTGAAGTTGTTTGATAAATGTTTGTCATATTATTTGAAGGACATTCAAGGTCATTTCGCAAAAAATGAGCTTTTTGTAAATTGTGATGATGAAAAAACAGTGCTAACACTTGCATATTAGATGGTAGTTTATCGCCAGCTAAGTTTTCCTCTCTCTTTTCTAAAGGGTAAATCATTACCCCTTCTTCTGCATTTATGATAATTAATTCTTCGGAATTACAATTCGAAAACGAAACTTGATCATATATCAATAAAGCTGCGATATCCTACAGTATTTAACATGTTCTATTTTTAGTTTGAAGCAAAATTAAAAAAAAATAACTACCATGAAAAAAAAAGTTTGAATGACCATTCTTCGCAAAATGACCTTCAATGAACCCAAGGTAATATTACACGCAGTTATTAAACGTTTTGACTAATTTTTGTGCCGCAATAAATAAATTGACACTGTTTGTCAAAAAAGAACTGAAGAAAATTTATTTCAATCAACATTTTATTAGGACAATGATCTTGAGCCACCTTTGAATGTCATTGTAAAAGCCTGAAAAAAATCTGAGTGCAATATTGACTTGTAAAGAATAAAATTCATACGCGTTGGGAATAAATAATTAATAAGTAGCGTCAATTTAATTAGGAATGGCCATTTTTGACCTAAAAGTGACCTTTGAATGTTATTGTACAAATCTGAAAAAAATCGGAGTGCAATATTGAATTGTAAGGAACACAATTCATACACGCCAGAAATGAATAATGAATGAACAGCATCAATTTAATCAGGAATGGGCATTTTTGCCCTAAAATGGCCTTGAGCGACCTCTAAATATTCTTTTTAAATTCTGAAACAAATTAGAGGTCATTTTCTCGGCAAACGGAACAATTTGTAGGGGTGCCAGGTTGAACTAAAAAAAAAAAAAAAAAAAAAATCACCCTAGAGTGTACACCAGATGGCAGGAGTGATTAACCCCTCGCCAAAACTTTAACGGGCTCTCCTGAAAAGTTGCCGAAAATCCCTTGATTCTATATACGGAGCAACATATAGCTGATTCTTTGCGCAGATTAACTGCAAACTTATTCCTTATACGGACTTACCCGAATCATATTCATATTTATTATTTGCATATTGCATGGATCATTCGATTATTATTAGCCCTTTTCCCCTTTTCATTATTTTTCATTCTGCTGCCTAATCGGAATTTTCATTCGGGCTCTTATTTCCAAAAATTGTACTATTTTTCGTTCCGATTTATGATTGTTCATCCTACTTTTCTTCCTAAAATTAGAGTTTGAAATAATGCGTGGGAAAATCTCACCTTTTCTAGAATTTTCTTCAACTGGTTTTCAATATCGACTGCCAATTTTTCTGCATCTTTCTTAGATTTTTGGTCAAAGTATTTCCGGGCATATAGAGCACCAATGCTCAATCCTAGAACTCCAGTTGTAGCATCGAGGCATTCGCTCCATCTAGGTTGCTTTTCCGTTTCACCGCTGAGAAAAGTTGTAAATCTTAATTGGCGGTTACGAATTTTCTCAGTTAAATAATTTAAATCTTCTTGAGCTCCTCTCCATAAGAGGTAATTAGCCAGCACCCTTTTCGGGGTATCCTTGATCAATGTTTCGAATTTTGTGAAAAAAGTAGGAACGCTTACTATTATTACTTCATCGTCACCAATTTCGATGATCGATTCCAGAATTGAGTTGAAGTATTTCTTCCAGGGAATACTCGGATATTTTTTTGTGAGCTCTTTCACTGTCATTGGGTTAATGAGGGCAGTTTGATTGGTTCTGTCTGCGTCACTTATGGAGATCTAAAGTTTGAAGATATTGTAAGAAACGAATTTTATTTTACACAAGGAAAGATTTTTGAAACAGATTATTTGATCGCCAAGATTAATTGTTTTTGCAAAATCTCGATTTTTTAACCAAATATAAGGTGAATTTTGGTGTAGCCTTATGTTTTTTTGCAAGTAAACAAAATAAGTAGGTAGGATCGATTAATTTAATTTCAATTAAATTACTAATTTACTGAATATGAAAAATTTGATTGATTGTGTGTACCAATGTACCATATTATTCAATCAAAGTTTCTATTTTATTTCTCAACTTTAATAAAAAACGGAAGGGTTGGCTAGGTTCACTGAACTTAACCAATTACTTAAAATCAAAAATGTATTTTTTTGTTAAATGAATTTCAAAAATTATATTTTTCACCTATGCTCCCCTCTGCAGCCTAATCAATCCAACTCATTTACACTCAATTTTATTGAGAATTTCTATACGTATTGCAAGAATTTTGGATGTGTTGAATAGTTTTTAAAATTGTACCTTTTATCTTATCTCTGAATTTTTATCTTTCACACTAAATATGTGAAATTTTTAAAACCCCACTTTATGGGGGTCCCACAGAGAGATATTCCATGTTTTTGTCTTCAAATCGGTCAATATTAAAAAGTGCCCCCTGGTTTTTGAAATCAATAAGGGATTTTAAACGAGAAAAGCTATGGCTTTGAAAAAATGGGAAAAACGACTAGTTGTTATTAATTTTTTCGAAGGTGAATTTCTGTCGCTTATTGAAAACAGTTTAAGAAATCAATTTCACCTCATAAGTTTTGAATTTGAAAAATTTGTTGGGTTTGTTTTGGGTCCGGAAAATACCCCGAAAATTGCAAAATAGCAGTTTCATGTAAAATTCATGATAAAGACGAGATTTTTTGTAATTATTTCAACATGAATTTTTTGTATTCTATAAGTGACAAGTTTGAAAGATATCAGAACTAATTTTAAATTGTTTACATAATAATAATTATTGATATTATTGAGAAAATAATGTTTTTCTTTTAAGGAATTTTTCAATTGTTCAAACACTGTATATTTGCTTCAATTTTCGTTTTTATTTCAAATCATGAAAGCTCGTGTTTTCTGGAATTATTAACATATTATTAAATGTTTGAACAATTAATAATCATTTGCTTCTGACTTTTTATTGGAAATTTGGAGAAAAATCTAGTTTTATAAATCTATTTACACCATATCGCTTATAATTATTCTCAATTATTCAAACAATTATTCAAAAAATTATTGTTTGCTTAAACCATTTTTTCATTATATGGTGAATACAAAAATGAACTGCTTTATTATTCCCACAAAAAGAAAAGGAACTATTCATAATGTAATGAAACACATTGTACAAGAAAATAATAATTCTTCAAACAATTTAGGTATAACTGCTGAAAGAAACAATATCTAAATAATGACCGACGTAGTGTGAGAGAATTTTAAAAACTTGAATTTTCTCTCCTTTTCCATGATTATTCAGAAGTGAATGATTAATGATGGTTCAATAAACAATTTAATGATGTCTTAAACAAAAAAGGATTATTTATGACATCCCTTAAGTATGTAATTAGTTTAAGAAAGTCGCAACTTGACATGATTCAAGATGGCAAATTTCAAACAAATAGAAATTGTTAAAACAATTACAAAAGGTATTGAAAAAATATTTCTCCCAGCATTCATGAATTGTGACAATTATTCCAAAAACTACTGAATTTTTATGATTTACAGGGAAAATTGAAATCTCTCAACAAATAATAATTGCTGAAATAATTTGAAAATGGTTGAAAAATACTTGCGAACTTGTCAATCATCGAATACAAGAAATTTATGCTGAAAAAGTCACAAAAAAACCGTTATGAGTTTTAAATAAAAGTGCTATTTTGCATTTTCGGGATATTTTCCGGGCACAATACAAAGTGGTTGGGGTGTCCGATTGAAACATTTTTGGGTGAAAACGATTCCCGCAATATTTCCTAAGAAGTGACTGAAATTTAATTTAAGAAAAGTTATAACAAGTGGTTTTTTCCATTTTTCTAGAAACTGAGCTTTTCCTATTCAAAATCCTATATCAATTTCAAAAGCCCGTGGGCATATCCTAATATTACCAAATTGAAAAAAAATGCAATTTCCTTTTCCGGGAATCTCATAAGATAGAAGCAAGCCTTGCTCCTTAGCAAAAAAAAGTTTTTTTGGAACACACTAGTGAGCACAGGTTGATAATTGGCTGTTTTTTCGACTTTTTTGTTTGTTTTAATCAAACAGTTTCTATGAAATCATCATAAAATCGCGCCTAAAATTATTGAATACATTATTATTCCAGATAAGGATTTTTGGTAGCTTTTTTGTACTTGGCGACGATTCGCTGACGCAAATCTTGATTATAATTGGTAAAAAACAGAAAAGATATAAAATATTTTCGAAGAAACTTCAAAAACTTTCAATCAGTCTTGTGGAGGATAATTTTTCGGGAAAGAAATTTATATAGGGGAAACCAGTACGAGGTAGAAAGTAGTACGAATTGAATAATGGGAAAAAGTGACTGAATTTTGAAGCCAAAGTTCGGTCATATTTTTTGATGAGTAGCAATATTAAAAATGAATTCTATAACTAACTTTTTTGACCACTTACTTGCTATTTTTTGAATGAAAATTAATTAATTAAAATATTTCAATTATAAAATAATATAGAATGTTAATAATTATTTAATATTAAATGAAATTACAATAATGAATAATGTTAAATAAGAATAAAATTAAATCCCTCAATTCTTGTGGATAAATTCTTTGAAATACACTTAGATTTTATGAATACCGTTGCATATCCCGCGATATTACATGAAATCTGATGATATACCTTGAAATTTCTTAAAATATGTGTAGCCCTATATAAAATATATTCATAAAAATTCTAATAATTTTTTTCAAATTAATTTGTACCCGATCGGGTTAGCCCAATGCGGCCCTGATCATGGCTACTGTTGTGATCCTGGTCGGGGCCATATCGGGCTACCCTCTGTTAATTTATAGTTAGTTTGAAAATTAGAATTAATTAAATTTTAAAATTACTCCCTGTCTTAATTAGTGAATATTCAACTAATTTTCATTTCAGTGGCTAACCTAAAGTAAAGTAGTTAAAATTAACTTCTCATATGCAAAGAATATAAGAAAAGAGAAAAAACTAAAAAATGCCTAAATTCATTTGAACAAAATGTCTAAAAATGTATGTTCACGGACGCATTAAATTAGTTAATAAATATACAATTATCAAGTTAGTATTAATTATGTAGGTATTTTTTGAATCTGTTTAGAGTTTATACTTATTTCGATTTGAATTTGCCGCGCTAATCTCGAATGTATTCGATTAGTCTACCGTTCCATTATTTGGCAACAAACGGACGAAAGGAAGACAACTTTGTAAAAGTGACGAACAGTAAACAGATAAACCGGTAAAGTCATGTGGATAAATCGCTTTAAATAATTCTCAATTCACCTCGATAATCATTTACGCAAAGTTTTTAGACCGGGGTGAGGTGTTCATGTCAAATTAGAATTATCCAGCTCTCTAAGATTTCCGATAGTGAACTTTGAGAAAGCGTCGATAACTTTTTGGCATTGTAACCTCACTTTTTTATACTTTCTGCACGTGCCAAAAACTTTTCAATCAAATTGTCGAATTTTCAAACAAAAAAGATTAAAGTTTAATCAAATATTAGCATTTTCAAGAAGAAGAACAATATTTTTAAAAAGCAGTTGGTTCTTGATCAAAAAGGTTTATTTACATCTAAAAAAAGCTAACTTTTCTACAATGAAAGCTGATTTTTCAACAGAAGAGTAAAGTTTTTAGGCTGAAAAGTCTAATATTATAGAAAACAGTGACTTCAAAATAAATAAATCTTCAACAGAAAAGATCATTTTCAATAAAAAAGATAAATTTGCAACAAGATAGTTGTATTATCAACCAAAAAGTTGAACTTTCAACAAACAAGAATAATTTTCTACCCAGAAAGACGACTTTTTAACAAAAAATATGAATTTTCTACCAAATCGTTGAATTTTCAACCAACAAGTTAAATTTTCGACAAATAAGAATAATTTTATACCCAAAAAGTCGACTTTTCAACCAAATTTTTAAATTTCCTACCAAATAGTCGAATTTTTATCTCATAAACTGAAAATGGAATAGTTAAATTTTCAAATGAAAACTCTGATAAAAAATTAACTTTGAGCATAAGTACCACTTTTCAACAAAATTCTTACATTTTTGACCAGAAAGGATAAATTTTCGACCAAGAAGATTCTATCAAAAAAGATGAATTTTCAACAAAATACATGAATCTAACAAGTTTCAGAATATTTTTCAAAATATTTATATGATGTTTAATATTCTTAAATAATTGTTTATTTTTTTATTGAAAAAATTATATTTCAATAATATTCTTATAAATAAAAATTAAAATGGGCCTGTTCAGGGCCAGATCGGGCCTTCCTTATGGATGTCCCAGTCAGGCCCTGATCGGATTAGGCGTTTCATTTCGAGTCTGGTCCTAACTGGGATCCCCGATTGGGGCCAGATTTTGCCAGACCTGGCCCCGATCAGGGCCACTCTGAAATTTCTGCACGGGTTCCTTCGGTTCTTCAAACTGTTGGCTTTAAAAATTGTTTGATGATAAATTCTCTTAGTTTTGATCGAAAATATATTTTGTGTATTTTTATAAGAAGTGTCACTCAGTAGGAGGTGAGTAAATTGTTAAAAGGTTAGGCTTGGATATCAGATTTGAAATAAGTAAGCAAGTTCATGCATTTTATCAACATAAAAAAATAAACTAATTCGTATTTTTTGTCTATGTTAGTTGGTAGCAATTATTGTCATTGTTGTGTGTTAAATACGTCACAGTTTGAAGCTCGTCAAATTTTTATAATAATTGCAAAATAATCACTGTAAAATAAATAAAAAAATGTTTTTAAATGAAATTTTTGGAACACTGTTTCATGAATTTGTACACAATGTCCTTCGACAACTGATCGGAGAATCCTAAAATGTGAATATTCGCCTCGTACCAGAAGATTACTATTTGAATAAAAATTGCAAAGTGTTAGAAATGTATAAAATATAGGATAAATGGCTAATATAATTCATGCGATGGTATTACCATCTTTGAAATCAATTTTCCAGCTTTAATTTGGTATATAATACTTTCTCCACCTGTTCATCATTTATCAACTTTGTGACTTCAAAAGTTTTTCTATTCACCTCATACTGGTCTCCAGTATGCCCATTTTTCGGTAAGTCTATCATAAATTAATACTCACATTGGCGAGATTAATTTCAAAATTGAGAGATTCCTTTAATTCTTTCTCAGCTCTAGCTCGGTTTGCACCAAAAATAACAGCTATGTCAACCATATAATTATGGTACTCACTGACGATCTTGTTCTTGAACTCCTTTACTAAATAATTGCGATCAACATAAAATGATGTTTGATCAATCTGAAAAAAGGATTTTTTTACAAAAAATATATTAAATTTTAATCCGAATTTGTTATATTTATTTCTGGGTGTAATTACGTACATTTAACACATGTTTTGTGTTGTTTCGGAAGTCAGTGACAACTTTAAAATTGAAGAGGTAATTAGTTCCATATCCTAATTTCTGCATATCATAAGTCGACTGTTTCCAATCAAATTTTGCATCTTTCCAGGAGTCTCCTTCCAGGACAGGCCAGCCACCTAATTTTTTGAAATCACCTAATACTGCACGCAAACCATTTTTTTCAATCGAAGCTACAGGCAAAAAAAAATTAGTTCTCTATATGAAAAATATTTGTTATATCAAAGTTCGTATTATAAAATAAGCTCACTTGTGTCCATACAAGCTTTGTAAAAGTTTTTCGCTAAAGTGATCGATCTTGATTCATTAGGTTTAATTGGCTCTTCAATTCCAATTTTTAGTTGTTTTTGCATTTCGTCATTGGTGATATCGTATCTGTCGACGCGAACCTTATTTTTTGGAATTACTGAGGTTCTTAAAAAATTACCACACACAAATTTGTTAAAGTCATCGCACGGTGCTACCTTAGGGTCCATACTGTGCCGGATTATAGAAGCTGTAAAATAAAATTTTAACTTGCGAGTCCTAATCATAGGACAGAAATCTCACTTTTTGATAAAAAAATCTATCCAATCACATTGAATGTCATTTGATACGACATGATATGATACCTCTTAATAATTTTTATCATCTTTAAAATTTCTCTAATTTTAATTTAAAATTATAGTTTTGAATGCACAATTCTGAAATAGTTTAATTTTTGAGGCCTTGAAACTAAAGTTGGTTAGCTTCGAAAATTTAAATTCATAAATATTTCTATTTAAGTTCCTTAATTTTTAAATGCTCAATCAGGAACGCTTTTTTCAAATTTTTAGTTTGTTATGCTAGTTTTTTGAACTAGATAAATAATTTAATATGTACAGTTCTTATTGCTTTTTTTAAAATTATTACATTTTTACGGGCATTAAATTCGAACTAAATCAGACTTGGAGATTTCCAGTTTTTAAATTTTGCTATGCAAAGAAAACCATTTGGTAGATTTTGTGCGGATACTATTATTATTAATTATTGAATAATTTGTTTTTCGACCTAAGATCGATACAAATGAGTAACAATATAAGATACTAATATAAACAAAAAGTAATCATATGCGGCCAGATTGAACAGCAGAATAGAATGAAGTATATTAAAAAAATTGTATAAAGGAGAAATTTGTTTGAGAGTATCAAAACAATCACGTCTCCAGAATGAATGTTCTAATTTGTAGAATTTGACGGGCGTACAATGCAATTTTGCGCAGCTCGCGTGGACAATTCGATTCTTTTAATATCAATTGAAAAAATGTATTCCTTAAAATATAAAAAATTATTTTAATTGTTATAAAATTACTTTCAATCTCAACAAATTCGTTGAAATTCAATAAAAACCTTTGAAAACCCCATGAAATTCCATAAAATCTGATAATATTTCCTGAAATCCTGAAAAATTGATTGAAAACCCTTGAAAGCTTTTAAAATTCCTTAAAATCATTGAAATTTTCAGAATTATGATTAAATCCTTTGAAAATCCTTTGGAATCTTTTTAAATAACCTGGGAAATTAAAATTAAAATTCTGAGAAATTCTTTAAAACTGCATGTAATTTTTTTTTAATTTCTTAAAATAATTATAATTTTTGGAAATTCCTCCAGAGTTAATTAATCTCTGGAAAATTCCTTGGAAGCCTTGGAAATACACTCAAATCTTTAAAGAATTAAATCCATCAAGATTCTTGAAATCTATTAAAAAAACATCACGTGCGTATTAAACTAAGACCCAAGATAGATTTATGTGTAAATATCTTCGGTAAACGTTAACTGAAATTGAAATCTTTCAAATTTTCACTTTATGAAGAAGAATAATAAAAATTGAAATTTCATTATGGAAAATTCATTATTATGACACTCATCATTATTATTACACATCTAAGTACTCAAAAGTTATAAGAAAACTATTGAAAATTGTTTCTTTTTTTTAAATTAGACACAGCATATTTTCCTCCTGTTAGACTTTAAATACTTGGCGGGAATTCTCAAAACAGAATGAAAAAGAAACCGAAAAAATGCAAAATAGCAGTTTTCTAATGAATTCATACTGCAAACGGTATTTTTTGTGTTTTTTCGACATGAATTATTTTTAATCGATAAATGACGAGTTTCCAAATATTTTTTAAATGTTTTACAATTGTTCAAACAATTATTATTCGTTTAAAAAATATATTTTTCTCTGTAAGACGTGGAAAATTATTATTTTCGAGATATAAATTCCAGAGAATAATAACTTGTTACAATTTGAGGGAAAAAGATTGTTTAAGCAAATGTAAATTGTTTAAATAATGACCAATTATGTAAAAAAACAAAACATTCTTACCATAAATAAAATCTATCACTTATATCCCGAAAACAATAATTTCCCACGATTTCAAGAAAAATATAATTCTTAAACAAATAATAATTGTTTGAATAATTAAAAATTATTTTAAAAATACTTGGAAACTCGTCTTTCATCAATTAAAAATAATTCTTGTTAAAAAAATCCAAAGAATACCGTTTTTAGTATGAATTTAATAGAAAACTGCTATTTTGCAGTTTTTGGGACACTTTCCAATCACAATAACAATGGCTTGAAAGGGGGGTGGGGAGTCAAAATTAAAACTTGCTGGGTGGAAATTATTCTCTGAACATCTTATCGCATGTTCAAAGAATAATTTTAATACTTTTTTAATACTTTAATTCACAAAAAGTTTATAACAAGTAGCTCTTTTTTCCATTTTTTTGAAAATCAAGCTTTTCCCATTTAAACCCACATGTTAATTTCAAAGGCTCGGGGGCACGGGTTAACTTTGACAAAAAAAAAGAAAACAAGAAAAATGTCAAGTTGATAAACTGTAAATATAAATTAAGTATTTAATTTTAAAATTGAAGTATAGTTCGACTCTTAACAATAGAATAATAATAACATTGATTTTATAAGAGGATTCTGAATCTGTTCATAATTAAATAATTAATAGATCTTTACGTTAAAAATTGAACTATTTCAATTCGAAAGCCTTAGTAATTAATGAAATGTATGCATCCGATTGAAACTTCAAAATCTTTTTTCACTTTTCAAAAACATTTTAATTAATATATTCATAATTAAATGTTTTTATTCAATGTCAAATTCTATCTAAATATTATTGCATTCTAAAATACTCCATTTTTTAAGCATACAGTTTGAAAATTTTTAATTAAAACATTTTTGTTTCAATATTTAACAATATTTCCCTGTTTATTTAAAATAAGAAATTATAAATCAAATATTCAAAAATAAACTAAATAAAATTGAATTATTTAAAATAAAATAAACCTTGAATCGTTCGAATTTCAGGGTGCTGAATGTAAACTTTAAAAGTTGCATTTTGTTACATTTTTTTTAATTTTTAATTTGTAAATGACATTTTTCCATTTAGATTTTTCAAGAATTAACTTATAATCACTAAATTGTACTGTTTTTAAGTTAAAATTATTCAAAAATGATATAATTTTGAACATTTACAAAGTTCTTGATTGATTGTTCAAACTATTTTAGATCTTAAAACGCAGTCTCTTCCAGGTCTGCTTAGTCAAGCTTTGTTTATTAAATACCGATGCGGACCGATATGAGTTCTCTGAAAGAACACATTGTGTCGCACTTATATTACGCATCTACATTTAGAATTAGGCTAATTATATTTCATGAAGAAGAATAATAAAAATTGAAACTTCATTATTAAAAATTCATTATTATGACACTTATCATTATTATTACACATGTAAGTACTAAAAAATTACAAGAAAAATATTGAAAATTGTTTCTTTTTTTCAAATTACACACAGCATAATTTACTCCTGTTTGTAAATGATTTACAATTTTTTAAACAATTATTATTCGTTTAAAAAATATATTTTTCTCTGTAAGTCGTGGAAAATTATTATTTTCGAGGTATAAATTCCAGAGAATAATAACTTGTTACAATTTGAGGGAGAAAGATTGTTTAAACCAATGGAAATTGTTCAAATAATGACAAAATACTACTTGGAAACTTGTCCTTTATCAATTAAAAATAATTATTGTCAAAAAAATCCAAAGAATACCGTTTTTAGTATGAATGTAATAGAAAAATGCTATTTTGCAGTTTTTGGATCACTGTCCAAGCACAATAACAATGGTTTGAAAGGGGGGTGGGTAGTAAACATTAAAACTTGTGAGAGAAGGCGGGAGGAGGAGAGAGAGCGCGCGAGAGAGCGAGAGAGAGCTCCTTCAGTGTCTCTGACACGCGACACAACGCTTGTGTCGGAGGCCTGCGTTACACTTTCGAGTCGTGGTTTCACTGGACTCAGGCGCGACTCCCCATATCGAGGTCTAAGATGTTGACACATCTATTATACCATTAAGCCATTTCCCTTTCGGGGTAGGCGTGACTTGCTCGGTTGGAGAATAGTAGTGTGCATATGGGTATATAGGTATAAGGTAGGTAGGAATATAGGTATGAGGTGGATAGGTATATAAGTGTTAGGTATATATATTTTAGATTGATCTGGAATTCTCGTGTTATTTATTTAAATGACACGTTTACTCCGCAACACTGCTCCGACCCAGGTTGCTGATCAATCTCTCTAGCGATCACCCCAAGTGAAGAGCCTCACAAAATTGTTATGTATGGTTCTCCACTTGGGCCCATTAGTATCCAAGATCTTTGTTTCAGGCGTCATTCATTCTACTGTCACTCTGTTTACAAACTATTTGTCGCCACACTTTTCTGTCCTGGCATACTACTCCAGCTTCCTTCACGTCCATGCATTTTTTCATGCAAGCTCTTGTGTTCCTATGGCTTCTTATGTCTCTACGAATTAATGTCTCATTTACAGATTCTAACCATTCTTTCGGCGGTCTACCTCTGGGCATTCTGCCATTTACTTTACCTTTATACACTTGTTTGGTCAGTCGTTCATCTTTCATTCTTTCAAGATGTCCGAACCATCTTAACTGATTTCTTTCCCATGTGTCAACTATTGTCTCTTTTGCACCACATTCTTTGAGGATTGTCTCGTTTCGGACTTTGTCCATTAGTGTTTTCCCGCATATTATGCGCAGAGGTTTCATGCAGATCGCGTTAATTTTACTCCTGTCCTTTTCTTGACATGTCCATGTCTCGCTACCGTATAGTACAGTCGGTACGAATATAGAATTGTGTATGGCCATTTTAGCTTTTTTTGATATGTTTTTATTTGTTAGGATGGACCCTGCTCTACCGATAACCTGTTTACCCTTATTTATGCGCCTATCTAACTCCCCATCTATTTTTCCGTCGCTAGTGAATAGACTACCTAGATATACGTACTTGTCAACTTGTTCTAATCTCTCATCATTTAGGACAATGTTGCACATTGTTTTCTCACTCTTTCCCTCAAACACCATGATTTTTGTTTTATTTACGTTAATTTTGAGTCCCATGTCCTTCATGCTTGTATGAAGTTTATTCAACATTCTTTGCAAGTCCTCGACTGATTCTGCCATAACAATCTTGTCATCTGCGAAAGCTAACCCACGTACCTTAACTGTTTGGAGATCTACACCTTCTTCGTCGAAGAGTGCAGTTCTTAGACACTTATCCATGAATATGATAAATAGCCACGAGGACATAACGCATCCTTGTTTCACGCCTTGCGTAATATCGAACCAGTCACTCAGTTTCCCGTTTACCCTTACGCTCGCTTTACTACCTGTATATATTGTTTTTATTGCTTGCAGGAGCCCTCCATTTACTCCGTATTCTTTAAGAACTTCCCAAAGTTTACTTCTATTTACCGTGTCAAATGCTTTTTCTAGGTCAATAAATGCACAGAAAACTTTCTTTCCTACTCTCAAGCTTTTTTCTGTGATCTGTCTTAGGCTAAATATCTGATCTGTACATGATCTTCCTGGCATAAATCCACTTTGGACTTCCCATATTTTTTCTTCTGTGATTTCCATTACCCTACGAATAAGTATTTTTGAGTATATTTTACTTACGGTACTTAGTAGGCTGATACCTCTGTAATTATTGCAGTTGTTTTTATCTCCCTTTCTTTTGTATATTGGTACGATAATCGCTTTTTTCCAATCGTCTGGGACTTTCCCCGTCTCGATACATAAATTTATTAATTCGCACAACCTGTGAGGTATGTACTCGCCACCGTATTTGAGCATTTCAGCACTAATACTGTCTATGCCAGCAGCCTTACCGTTTTTCAAGTTCTTAATTATGTCTCGGACCTCAGTGACACAGACTTTTTCAATTGGGTTTTCTAATGCATTATGTTCTATGTCGCAGTTTTGTTGTCCTATATCTTCACCTCCTAATAGTTCTTTAAAAGAGTCTTTTAAAGCGTCTACTATCCCGTCTATATCATATAGCATTTCACCTTTGCTGTTTCTCATGCTAGCAAACTCTGTACTTTTACTTTCCTTCAACTGTTTATATAGTAGTTTCATTATTCCTCCAAAGCCGTTTTGTATTTTGTTCTCTTCTTCTGTTCTGATTTTTTCTTTACTCTCCTTGACTAGTCGTTCCATTTTCCTCTTTTTGTCTTTGTAATCATTTTTGAGTCTATTTCTCTCCTCATCACTAAGACCTGTCATGTTTAATGTTCTCTTGTGCGCTTTTTTCTTTTCTCGCTGGGCTGCTTGAATTTCATCATTCCACCATGCATCACCAGACTTTCTTCCTACCACTGCCGTACCACACACTTCAATTGCAGTTTTAACAATGATATCCCGTAATAAAGCCCACGCGCCCTCTATATCTTTATTGCTCGTAAGCGCTCCCCAAATTGCCCTATCTATGCGTTCGCTTAACTTATTTTGAAACTCTATTCGTACTTCCGGTTTCTGTAAATTTTCAATCTTTATTCGAGTTTGTTTCGTTTTTTCTGTTCTCTTTCTTTTCCATCCCCGGCCTAAGTTTATTTTAGAGATTAAAAGATAATGATCAGTATTGCATTCGGAACCCCTCATGACTCTTGTATCTTTGACTAGTTCTCTTAGTCTTTCATCCGCAATAACGAAGTCAATTACACTGCGGTTATTTCCTTTACACCAAGTGTACGTGTGGATCATTTTATGTCGAAACCAAGTATTGGTAATAAATAGGCCCTTTTCTAGGCATAAGCTAACTAATTTTTCCCCGTTATAATTTTTTCTTGGATCCCCAAATTTACCTAGTACCCTTTCTGTATCTGTATCCTGACGTTGAACGCCGACCCATCCGTTCATATCTCCTAGCAGAATTATTCTTTATTTTAAACCCTTAAATTCTCTGAAATCTCGCAATGACCGTGAATAAATTCCTTCGAATCCATTAAAATATTATAAAATAGGTTAAAATATCGTGAAATTATATGAACTCTGATATTCCTTGAATTATTTTGAAATCTTTGTAGTCCTATGAAATCCTTTGAGATCCTGGTAAATATATTAAAATACCATATTAAGGTCCTTTAAAATCCCTTAGAATAACTGAAATTCTTGAAAATCTTATAAAATGTTTAAAAAAATCCTATGAAATATTTCCAAATCTTCCGAAATCCTAGGAAATGCTTTAAAACCGTATATGATTTTATGGAATAACTTAAAATCATTAATAGTATATTATTCACCTAGGCGCATACGATATTTTTGATTACCAATGGATGATTTTAGACATTTCTCGAAATACAGTCATGATTTCGGTCCATATTAGGTTTTCAGTGAAGAAGCATGACATTTATATTAACTTATTCCAAATTATCAAAAATTCAATGAAAAAATTGCCGGAAACGTTTGGTAATTTACGGTAATTTTAGAGGTGATTTATGGTAACTTACCATAAATTGCCCAAAATTCAATTTAGACATGTCTATAAATTTGCGGAAATTTATGGAAATTTTCGGTCATTTTACAGATAATTATGGTAACTTATTATAAATTACCCAAAATTCATTTTTCAAAATTTCCATAAATTTCCGGAAATTTGTGAAAATTTCCGGTCATTTATGGTAATTTTACCAACGGCCAACGGCCATGCCACGCTGAAAAAACCAGTTCTCGTCAGATCACTGAAGTTAAGCAGCGTTGGGCGCGGTTAGTACTTGGATGGGTGACCATTCGAGAATACTGTGTGCTGTTGGCATATTATGGGTGTGGTGAGCCCAAATTTGTAGTTATTTATAACTGCAAGAAAACTATCCACCTAGAAACACTACCCGAATCGGGTAGTGTCACGCCTACCCTGAAAGGGAAATGGCTTAATGGTATACATACCGGTAAATATGCTAGCTTCCCATGAATTAACCAAAATTCATTTTAAAAAATTTCCATAAATTTCCGGAAATTTATTAAAATTGTTGGTAATTTACGGCAATTTTGTCAGTTATATATGGTAACTTTCCATAAATAACCGTAAAATTCTATTATCTGCAACCAAAATTTGCTCGCAGTTCTTACGGTGAGTGAGCTGATAATCATAAAATGCGAGCTCATAGATGTTTAATTTTCATTATTTACCTCTGACGTCACTTTTGAGTGCCGAGGGAGTAAAAAGTACATTTTATTCCCTAGGGAGTAAAAAGTAGAGCTTTAGCCCCGCTTCATAGGTGTCGAAAAGGGCAGAAATCATGCATGTGTCATAAAAAATCCTTTAATATTCCTTCAAAGTTTTTTAATCTCTTGAAAATTACATAAAATTCTTGGAAATACCCTCAAATACTTTAAATCCTTTTAAATCTTTTGAAATACCTTCAAATTTGGTTAAGCACTCAAAAATTAATGGAAATCTTTTAAAATACCCTCAAATCTTAAAAAAATTTGGAATCCCTTAAGATTCTTCCAATGTATTGAAAAATGTTTGAAAAACCTTAAATTCCTTTAAAATCCCTTAGAAATACTGAAATTCTCGAAAATCTTATATAATCGCTTAAAAATCCTTTGAAATATTTGTAAATCTTTGAAATCCTCTGTTCAAACCCTTGAAATCTTTTTCATTATCCTAAAATCTGATAAATCCTATATGAAAATCTTCCAATTGTTCCAAAATTCTGGAAGGTTCTTTGAAACCGCATAAAAATTGTTTAAATTCCTCAAAGTTATTGAAATATTTGAAAATTCCTTCAAAATTTTTAATTTCTTGAAAATTCTTCGAAATCCTTGGGAATACCCTAACATATTTAAAATTCTTTGAAATGTTTTGAAACCCCCTAAAATTTTTTTAGGTCCTCGAAAGCGCTTGGAAATCGTCTGAAATCCGTTAGAATCGTTTTCAATATTTTAAAATCTTATAAATGCTATGAAATTTGTTAAAACCACATATTAGCCGTTATTTTTCAAATTGCCTTAAAATATTTAAAATTCTAGAAAATTCCTTAATTTTTGTGAAATTTTTTCCAAATTACAGATATAAATATTATAAAATGTTTAGAATTTTTTTACATCTACTATCTATTGAAAAACTGGGCCCTTTTTATTTAGACAAACATAATCACATGTCGTAATATTTCAATACTTGAGTCAAAAATTTCCGACTTTCTAGCGACAAAATAAAGAGTTTGATTACTGAAAAAATAGAGTAAAAATAAATATACATACCAGCATTTATACATTCAGAAGTTAAACACACGCTGATTTTTGGTTTCGTTTTTGCAGCATCGAGAACTTTGAACTTGTGAAAAATACAAAAGAGAAAAAGGAAAATGAGGAATTGCAATTTTATCATGTTTTCCTGCATTAATGTCTTCTTTCAATTTTCAATTATCAACCAATCTTTATTTTGTTGACTACCTGATACTCATCTAAAGCTTTTTGTACCGCAACTGAGAAAACACGATGAGTAGGTGAATTCCTTCATCGACTTGAACAAACAGCAATTTTTCGATAATACCTCTGTCAACAATAACAGTTGAATAGTTTAACAATAAACTGTTTAATTGATGAAATCGTGCACATATAGCTATTTCTACAATTTAGTATGTTCTGAAAAATAAACTACGCACTAAAAAATCCTTTTTCTTTTTTAATATTATGTTTCAGCAGAAATTAATTATATTTCTCTTTCACTTTAAAAAAAGAAGGAAAAATAATCAACTTTGATAAAGAACGGAGATAAAATTTAAACAATTTGAACACCAACTGAAAATTAAATTACTTTTTTTTACGTATAAGTAAATTATGTAACATCAAGTGTATTCTGCCGTACAAGTTAAAAACACTTATGTCACATTTTGGAAGAAAATGAGATTTCTACATCAATCGATTCGGAAAAGAAAACTGTATTCATCTACGCAAACCAGAACTCTGAAAAACGAATAGATTTTGTTAAATGAAAAGTTTTTTTTTACTGAAACTTGTAATTCTTTGCAGGATAAAACCGTAAGACTCCGGTTTCAATACAATGGGGGTCGAGCCATTTTACAGATAAAAAAGCGGCTTTTTCCCCTGTATTTTTGTACAGAATGGGAAGAATATTAATTAGTTTGTGTGAATGATTTTTATACATTCATGAAGAATTAATTCCGGTCGCCGAGCAATATTTTTCGATACTGAGTTCCGTCTCGTATCGGTATCGTATCGGAATTCCGAGACACTTTGTCCAGATGGGATTTTCCTCGTTCATAATAGGCCTTGAAAGAAAAGAATTATAATATATTCCAAAAATCTAAACTCTACAAATCTACAGTTTGCACTGCCGAAAAAAATCTAAAGAACTCAGTGAGAGCTGTGTGATTTAAAGAAACTCAAACTTATTTCAATTCAATTCTTGAATTAAATCTCTTACATGGACAGATAAAAGTTTGTTAACTTTAAACGAAAGTTTTTACTTAAATAAATCCTCTTACTTTTTATTTGTTGATCAAGAGGCGAGAAGATATCCCTCAACTTGTATTTTACGTAAATATACAATCATGTGACCTAATAATACTACTAATCGTATTTTATATACATTTATTTTGCCGAAGTACCGTTTGATTTCTGATTCATTGAATGCTTGGAAAGAAATTATTATTATGAATGACAATAATAATAATAATTTCTCTAAACTAGCTGTGAATTCGATCTCGAGTGTTTCCACTTTGTTTGTATTTATAATTATATGGTGCTCATTGCACGAGCACTTTGCTTCCCGTTAGCAAATGTATTTGCTTCCTCATAGAGGAAGCATTAGTTATTTTTTTCAATAATAGACAAACCAAAGTCTTCATTTTGATCAATTTAAAAATAGAAATTTACAAAAAATACAAAATAATACATACAAATTTTGAAATACAAAGACAAATCAGACAAATCAAATTTTGAATTCGAAGTGATAATTTTTCGAGCTGAAAAAGGGAAGGGAAAAGTTCTGTCGCACCCTATCCCTTTGCCAGCTTTATGATTAAAAAAAAAAAATTCTCAGAATTATTCTATTTGAAAATTTATGATCAAAAAATCTTTTCTATTCATGCGTCGTCAACTTTGAATTATGTCGATGAAAAAAGTTTTTCTGTTAGAAACAGATGATTCATATATTATAAATGAGCATAACTTCCTTAATCTTCAATAAAGTGTATTAATATTATATATCAATCGATTTTCCTCGAATCAAGGAACCTTTTCCGTTCTTACATCAATTATAAATTACGCTAGTGAAAAAAGTTTTACTATAAAAAACCGTGTTTTCAAATATTATGCATAACCATAGTTTCCTTAATCTTCAATAAAATGTATCAATGCTATAGATCAATCGATTCGTCTTGAATCAACACAACTTTTCTTTATCGCATCAACTTCAAATTATGAGAATTAGAACATTTTTAGTATAAAAATCGATTTTCAAAATATATAAATTACCATAACTTCCCTACTCTTTAATAAAATTTATTAATATTGTAGGTCAATCGATTCGTCTCGAACAAAGGAATCTTTTATATTCTTGCATCAACTTTGAATTATATTGAAGGAAATAGTTTCACTATGTATGTATACCATTAAGCCATTTCCCTTTCAGGGTAGGCGTGACACTACCCGATTCGGGTAGTGTTTCTAGGTGGATAGTTTTCTTGTAGTTATAAATAACTACAAGTTTGGGCTCACCACACCTATAATATGCCAACAGCACACAGTATGCTCGAATTGGTCACCCATCCAAGTAATAACCGCGCCCAACGCTGCTTAACTTCAGTGATCTGACGAGAACTGGTTTTTTCAGCGTGGCATGGCCGTTGACTATGAAAAACCGTATTTTCAAATATTATGCATAACCATAGTTTCCTTAATCTTCAATAAAATGTATCAATGCTATAGATCAATCGATTCGTCTTGAATCAACACAACTTTTCTTTATCGCATCAACTTTAAATTATGAGAATTAGAACATTTTTAGTATCAAAATCGATTTTCAAAATATATAAATTACCATAACTTCCCTACTCTTTAATAAAATATATTAATATTATAGGTCAATCGATTCGTCTCGAACCAAGGAATCTTTTATATTCTTGCATCAACTTTGAATTATATTGAAGAAAAAAGTTTTACTATGAAAAACCGTATTTTCAAATATTATGCATTAACATAGTTTCCTTAATCCTCAATAAAATATATCAATATTATAGGTCAATCGATTCGTCTCGAATCAACACATATTTTCTGTTCTTGCATCAACTTTGAATTATGTCAATGAAAAAAGTTTTACTATAAAAACCCGATTTTCAAAATATATAAATTACCGTAACTTCCTTACGCTTTAATAAAATATATTAATATTATAGGTCAATTGATTCGTCTCGAAGCAAGGAATCTTTTATATTCTTGCATCATCTTTCAATTTATATTGAAGAAAAAAGTTTCACTATAAAAAACCGTATTTTCAAATATTATGCATTAACATAGCTTCCTTAATCTTCAATAAAATGTATTAATATTATAGGTCAATCGATTCGTCTCGATCCAAGGAATCTTTTATATTCTTGCATCAACTTTGAATTATGTCAATAAAAAAAGTTTTACTATAAAAAATCGAGTTTCAAAATATATAAATTACCATAACTTCCCTACGCTTTATTAAAATATATTAATATTATAGGTCAATTGATTCGTCTCGATCCAAGGA
This sequence comes from Andricus curvator, assembly GCA_932195095.1. NCBI lineage: Eukaryota > Metazoa > Arthropoda > Insecta > Hymenoptera > Cynipidae > Andricus > Andricus curvator. Next base: position 59,846 of record CAKNYM010037684.1, on the reverse strand, counting down.
ATCTTTTATATTCTTGCATCAACTTTGAATTATGTTAATGAAAACAGTTTTACTATAAAAAGCCGATTTTTCAAATATTATTAAGTGTTCAGAAAAAAGGGAACAAATATTTTTAAAAATCCTTCGGTCAGTTTCAAGATATTAGTCGGGAAAATAAGCTCTCCAAATTTTATCAATTTATCACACATCCACACACACACACATCCGGACAATTGCTTAGAACATTGTATTAGACATTTTTAAATTGGGGAGGGTTCAATTAAATGAATTTAAACATTTTGGAAAATGTTACCATTACAAAGCTTCCTCTATGAGGGAGCAAAAAGATGAGTAAATCAGCTTATTTATTTATCTTACAATTTGTGAAAGCTTAAGAGTTATTGCGAAGTTTTAAAGTGATTCAAGAATAATTCAAAACATAAAAAGATTTCAATCAAATTTAAACAGAACGTAAATTTTTGAAGATAGCGAACAAAACATTTAGTTGCTTTTCAGGGGTTTTGGAAGTTTTCAAGAAAATGAACAATTTCTTGAGTTTTCTAGAAAAATTTAAAATAATCATAATTTTTTTTAATTACTTTGGGAGAAATGATTTTTTGAACATTTCAGAAGTCTTGCAAACTTGGCACAAAAAGAACTGGAAGTATTTGAGGTAATGTTTTCGATTTTGCAGATTTTTTTTAATTTGAGGAGAAATTCGAAATATTTTAAAAGATATTTAGACTGTTTCGAAGTTTAAAAAAAATTTAAAGGTTATTTATAATTTGAAGAGAATAAAGAAAAGATTTTAATCAAATGTGGATTTTTCAACATTTCGAAAAAAGTAGGAAAACTTACAATCATTTTTCATTTTGACTAATGAATTATTAAGGAAAATTCAAAAAGATGAAAAAGATTTCTAAAAATGTTGAAAAAAATGGGGAAGATTTAAAGGCAATTTTTGTAATTTTGAAAATTTCTTGAATTTTTTTAGAAAAATTCAAGTTAGTTTAACAGACTTATAGGAATTTTAAACAAAAAGCATATTTTTGAAGATAGTGAACAAAACATTTAGAAGCTTTTCACGTGCTTTGAAAGATTTCAAGAGAATGAAACAATTCCCTAAGTTCCTAGCAAAAGTTAAAATAATTCTTTTTTTTTCAAATTCATTCGAAGAGAATATTTTAAATGATTTTAAAATAATTGAAAACATCCACAAACTTGTCACAAAAAAAATCTGGAAAATTTTAAGGTAATGTTTTTGATTTTTCAGATTTTTTTTAAATTTCAGGAAAAATGCGAATTATTTTAAAAGATATTTAGAATGTTTCGACGTTTCAAAAATATGTTTAAGACCAATCAATTCTTAAAGAAAATAAAAAAAGATTTAAAAAGAATTAAGAAATGTGGAAGATTTGTGGAAATGTGGAAGTGCAATTTTTGTAATTTTGAAAGTTTTTCACAATTCGTTAGAAAAATTCGAGAGGAATTTTAGAATTTTTGAAGAAATTAAATTATTTTCAAACTTGAAAACTTTTCTGAAAATATATAAAATATTTCCTAATTTCTTCCAAACTTCTAAAATTCCTGAAGGTCGAAAGGTCAAACTGACGCCAATTATTATTCCTCAGATTTTGTAACATCCTATAAAATAACAAAATTTTCTTTACAATTTTTTTGGATTCATTTTCGACATATCTGAAATCTTCAGATATCTTTTTAAATTTTCTGAAAAATTAGGAAAATTAGATTTGTACTTCAAAATCAAAATCATAATACTGATTATCCTGGTTCTCATATTTCAGAATCTCTTTCTTAGCGAGAATGTGTGTGTTCAAAAAATTTCAAAAAATAAATTGTTATTTGAATTGTGTATTCTGTATGACAAATTATTTTTCCCACTATTGAAAAACTTCCTCTTTTCTGAAAGTGATAAGTCTTTTCTTTAATAAATACGTTTTCCCGTTACTATATTGTTCTATTTTAATTTAATATGTATAACAGGTTATTATTAGAAGATATATTTTAGTTGTAATCTCATACAATTTCAGTTCCTTTTAAGTTTTTTAATTTACTTATATTAATATTATATTCACTATTATTGAAAAAATATATAGACAAATTTGATCAGAAAATCATGAATGTTCTATAATTATCAAAATAAAAATAAGAAATTGACATTTTGCATAAAAAAATCCGCATTGGTATGCAGTGCAAAATTATGGTTTACTAGGTGTGCATATAATAACAAAAATTCATAAATTTTCTCAACAAATTTTTTAAATTAAAAATTTAAAATAAATGTTAATTCAACAAAAGATTTTATTAACGAAGTGTCTCATTGTCCCGAAAGTCGGGATGAGGAATCAACATTTTTCATAACTTGGGCTAGTCTACTATAGATTCAAAATATTTCACTACATTATTATTGTATTCCATTCTTGTTTTTTTATTTCAAAGCAAATATAACTTGTCAATACGTTATTTTCATTGATGTGACGTAGTCTACTTACAAGTTTCAAAATATTTCCTTATTGTAGTTCAAATAAGGCTGAAATTGTTTGTCACGTTTCCCATTTCTATAACCTTTTTTAATTAATACATGCATATACAGCCCTGAATAAATTTATATATTTTTACCAAGCTATTAGCAGTTTGCCACTAAGAAATTACTAAATAGTTCAACAATTCCAATTAGTAATTTTCGGATAATATTCATTGGATTACTTTTCTATAATTATATTAGTAGAATTTCACTAAGAATAACGTATTAACTTATTAAACAGGTTGTCATGATTCTTCGCGCATAATTTTCGACTCCAGAACATATTGTAATATTTATTCAACATATATCACGTTTGTTTTTTTTCTCAATAAAAAATATCGCATTATCGCACATTGAAAGTCACGCATGATCGAATTAATTATTCACGTTGTCTTTCTCAGTTTGAAAGTTAAAGAACACATTTAAAGTAATACATTATATTATATTATATATATATATATATATATATATATATAAATTTTATTCAATCGCTTTTTAAAGTTTGTTTAAAGAATAAAATAAATTTTTGTTGTCCAAATGTCTCTTATATTCTTTTCAACGTCTTCTTTTTTTAACATATATACTAACTTAGACCCAGATTGCCTATTTTAACGATGAAATGACTTTATGTCTTCATTCCCATATTAAAAATCATTTTTTTGCACCTTGTTTTAATACTGTAATATAATATTTGTTCTTCTAAGTTAATAATTAATCATTTAAAGAAAGGATATTTCCGATTTTTTTTTCATACATATAGACTAAAAGATTTTTGTATAGAACATGGGAACATCCATTGTATCAATAACATTACTTGATCAAAACATTAATTGTGTAATTTGTATTTCAGACCTTATTATCATTTAATTTTTAATTTTTTGGGTACCACAAAATTTGAATGTAAATTATCTTAAAAATTTGTATGATTAACGAATTCAAAAAACACTAAAATTGCATCAGTTAGTATTCCATTATTCAATGATATTTTACCTCAAAGATAAGAAAAAATATATTAAAAAAATAGCGATTTTTTAGCCTAATTATATATATATATTTTTTTTTACTGAAAGAAAACCAAATTTTCCGAATTGAACTTAATTTTCTCCTCAATATACGATTCCGTGCAAAGGAAAATATCATTTGAAAGACTCTAAGAAGCAATATACAAAATTTCATATGTATACAAAGAGCGAAATACTATATATTTAACGTCTGGTTCAACCACGAAAAAATTTGTAAATCAATTTAATCAACTTTTAATCAATCTTGAATATAGTTATTAAATGTTTCCGAGTGGATTCCTGAATTATTTAGCATGTTATTTTTCGATTAATGTAGGTGTTCCATATTAAATGCATGCGTTTAGGTTTTCAAAAACCATTTTTTACCAAATTTAAAATTTCAGGGAAATTGCTTGTGATAGGAAAAAATTTACATCATTCGACGGGTTATTCAATTAACTTTTTAAAGACGTTGTAAAGAAGTTGGTACAAATTGTTTTTCAATTAAGAGATTTTTAAATCAAAGACAAATGAATTCAACCAAATAGACGAATTTTCAGTTAAAAAAGATCAATTTCCAGCCCGATAGTTAAAATTTTTAACAAAAAAGATCGATTTTCAATCAAAAATGAAATAGTTAATCTTTCAGTTCAAATAATTATTTCTCAAGAAAATATAGTTCAATTTCGAACCAAAAAAATTAAACGAAGGAGTTTAATTATTTAGTTGAAATTCCGAACAAATAATCAAATGCTTGACCAAAACAGATTAATTTTCAACCAAATAGTTGTATTTGAAAAAGGGGAAATTTTTACCAGAAGAGATGAATTTTCGAACCAAAAAGAGAAATTTTTAACAAAATAGTTGAATTTTCAAGCCAAAGAGGCAAATGTTTTACAAAACAGTTGAATTTCAAAGAAAATAATTTAATTTTCTAACAAATAATAAGAATTTAAAATAAAAAATATTCATCGTCAAACAAAAATATATTTGTAGATTTTTGAACCTAAAATAATTAATTTTCAAACAAAAACAGTTTGATTTTCAACAAAATAGATGAATTTTCAACTAAAATGATGAATCTTCAAACGGAAATGATATATTTTCTGTTAAAGAAATGAATTTACAAACAAAATAAAACGAATATTAATAATAACTTAAGGACTTTACGTTGAAAAAATTTCTTCAAAAGCTCAGTATTCAAATTTCAAGTGCATGTAGACGCATTAAATGAAAAATCAGAAATCTGTATAAAAGTGTTGAATATAATTTTGATTCAATTTTTTTCTTCGCAATTTTTTCACCGATTTTTTCCGACAACAAGAAATATTTAACAGATATAAATATATTTAAAAATATATTTAAAGATATATTTCAAATATATATTCAAATTCAAATATATTTAACATCAAAAATAATTAATAAGAAATATTGTCGGAAAGTAGGGGAAACAACCCTACAGTAGATAATGATTTACAGTAGATAATCTTAACTAATTGGAAAACTGACAAAAAATGTTCATTACTTTTGTTAGTATAATGTTTCGGCAAGGATACTATATCTTCTGACGAAGTTTCATTGAAATTTTATGATTAATTAATGCGTGAGAGCAAAAAATTGATTTTTAACCTGTAACAAAAAATTCCACCTCTTCTTTATTCATACTTTTGAACTTAATAAAATATTTTTATGACATGTTTATACATTAGAATCAAAGATTGAAGTTTAATGAACAATATTTATTAATGAAAAGAGTTCTTTCTTCAATATTTATAAATATTCAAGGACATTTGATTGGATATTATATATTCCAACAGTAGATAACCAACAGTAGATAATCGGAAAATTACAAAATATGTCTCCGTCAAAATTGGCAGCTCTGCAACTGTCTCGAAGTAGTTTCAAGCAGGGTGCCCAGCGTTTCTTCAAACAAAAATTCCAGGACTTTTCCAGGCTTTCCAGGACAAAAAAAAATTTCTAGGTACTTTTTTACAGTAAAAAAAATACTTTCCACGAAGCATAGTAGAAATTGTAGGTCTAATGGAACCGAAAAAGTGTCATATGCGAAATTTCTCATATGCCCCTAAAATCTGATTTTATAAAAAAAAAATGTTTTTCTTTGCATTGTTTATTTTATCAAGGTGAAATATCACGACCGCTAAGATAGACAATATTCAAAGTTTCTCTTTTTTTCAGCCTTAAAAACAATTTAATGAAACTTTTAAAATTCAACATTTTTTGCTGTTTATAATATCAAAGAGAGTTCAACACCGTGTATGATGAGAATTTTTTAGAATTGGTTGAAATTTGACTGAGTTATCGAATTTTAAGCTAATTCAGGTTTATTTTCAATAAAATAATAAAATTGTCAACAAATAAGTTGATTTTTTAACCAAATTGTTGAGTTTTCAATCTACAAAGATGAATTTTCAACTAAATAATCGAATTTTAAACAGAAAAGATTAAACTTCAACCAAAAACCGTTTCATTTCCAACGAAATAATTGCATTTTTTGGAAGACAGTTCAATTCTTAACAAGAAAGGTGCATTTTAAATCCAAAAGGAAGAATTTTCTGTCGAAATGGTCAAATGTTCAACAAAACAGTTGCATTTTCAACCAAAATGGATGATTTTTTAAACAAAATACTTGAAATTACAAAAATAAATTTCCAACCAGATAGTCTTGTTTTGAAAAAAAAATTAAACTTTACCCAAAAATAGTTGAATTTTCAGAACGAAAATTGGAATTTTCGACAAAAAGACGAATTCTCAACGAAAAATTAAATATTTGGTATTTCAACAACAAAAAAAAGGAATTTTCAACAAAATAGTTAAATTTTCAACCAATGTTGAATTTTCAGAAAAAAATAAATAAATTATAAGAAAATAGTTCAATTTTTAATCAAATAGTTTAACTTTTAACCTAAAAAGATGAATTCTCAATCTAAACGACGAATTTTCAACAAAGAAATTTTATTTTCTACCAAAAAAGACAAATTTTCAACAAAATACATCAATTTGCAAACAAATAATTTAATTTTCAACTAAAAATGATTAGTTTTGAGTAACAAAAATTTCAAATAAATAAATGAATTTTGAACCAGAGATAAACAATAAAGATTTTTTTAGCCAAGACAGGAAAAAATGCCAAAGAAATTATTGAACATTCAAGCTAATGACAGCATTTTCAACTCAAAATACGTATTTTCAACAAAAAGTTAATTTTTAACCGAAGAATTGCAGTTTTAATCAAGAGAGGGAAAATTTCCACCAACAGGATTAGTTTTCTACCAATAAAGACCAATTGTTGACTTAAAACGATTAATTTTCAGCAAAAAAAAATGGAAAAGTTTCATTTGTAGGTTAAAAAATTAATTTTAAATAAAGAAAAGAATTTTCAGCGAAATATTTAAATTTTCAATCAAAGAGATCAACTCTCAAACAAAGTTTTAACAAAGTGGTTCGAGTTTTACCTAAGTAATTGAATTTTCAATTTAATAAATATCAATTTTCAGCCAAAAATGAAATAGTCACGCTTTTAGTTAAAAAAATTATTTTTCAACAAAAAATGGCATTTTTAACCAGAAAGATCAATTTTCAACAATGACAAAATTATTTTTTCAACGTGTTTCAACCTTCACCCAAATAATTGAATTTTCTACCGAAAAATATGAATTGTCAACGAATAATGTAATAGTAGATATTTCAAATGAAAAGTATGAATTTTTGATGAAAATTGTTGAATTTGCAACCAAATAATAAAATTCGTCAGAATGAAGCAAATGCAAGAGAAGGAATAAAAATACAAGGCAAATAAATTACTAACAAGAACATTCTATCAGGGTAGTCCCAAACTTCGTTTTCAAAATTCTCTAACTTTACCCCGACCAATTTTTTATTTGCTCTAACCATTAATATTCAAATACCATTTAGATTGTAGCTTCGTGATTTTCACCGTGATAAAATAAACAGTTTCTTCTTAAAAAGGTGATCTTTTTTCGTTCAGCAGAGAAAAAGTTAAAAAAAACTATTTTTTCTTTAAAAAAACAAGAATTTCAGGACCATTAGCAAAGTTCAACGACTTTGAAGTTTTAAGTTAAAGATTGTGTTTGTTTGTCTATTTTGATTCGTGAAGTTTTTAAATTCAAATTATTGTAAATAATAAGCTAAGAAAATAGTGTAAATTATTAGTTATTAACAACTCATAAATTTTAGTTGTGTTTTAAGGAGCCTTTCGGTAAAGATATAATTTTTAGGAATAAGGTATGTAAAAAAGCTGCACTTTTCTGTCATCGCAAGTCAGGTTGAATGGTATGAAGATTAAACATCTCGTACAAATCGTACCAATCTTACGAAATATCAGAGATATCGTAGTTTCAACTATTATTTACTCAATAAATTGATCTTAATTGTAAGTATGCTAATGATAAATTATAATTATCCAGAATTGAGTATTCTGATTCCCCAGGAGCAATACCCAAAACGATTATCTATTGATGGACAAAGGTGTCAAAATCGTACCCTTGACAATACCCTTGTTCAATACAGCTAATTGATTGATTTCGTGATATTTTTTTCTATAAGAATACTCAATTGAATATGTAAGGTTTATTTAACAATAATCATCTTTCTTTATTTTTGGAAACTGAAGCAGTTAAATGCTGTTGAATTTTTTCCTATTTACTGTAGGGTGGTTTCCCCTACACAAGGAAAATCGCAGTAAAACCCGTGTATAGTATAGCGGACTTCAGTTAGATCATGCGGTTTCAACATTTTATAGCTTTTTTTTTTTGGTTTTACCATACGGAACACTTCTTAACTGGATTCATTTTGGAACCCACTGGACAATTAAAGTCTTTAGCAAATTCTGGCCTGTTAGAAAATGCACCTATGACTCTGAATCCTGATGGACTATGAGGATCTGACGCAGTGATCATTTTAATGAACTCTGGTGTATATTTGGCACAATGTTCCATAGACGCAAAGATCCAAAAAAGCTGTGATGGGGAATAGTCTAATCCAGGCAATTTGGGTTCGGTACCGTGTCGTTTCACCCAATCTTGATAAGCTAGGTACGCTATTTTTACGCCTCCGTTGTCGGCAATGTTTTCCCCTTGCGTTAGGATACCATTCAACTAAAAATTAATAAGTATTTTTTATTTCAATTTATCGATTCATAATATTTTTTGTACAAACGTAATTCATTTTAGGGTTTCGTAGCCCCGCGCAAAAACCCTTATGGTTTTGGTCGGGTGTCTCTCCGCCCGTCGTAACTTTCACAAGATGGAAAATGAGGGGAAATGAGGGTAGGAGAAGTGAGGGAAAATGAGAGGTGGTAAAGTAGGGAAAGTGAGGAGCAGTAAGGGGAGTAAAAGTAGGAGAAATGAGGGCTGGGGAAGCAAGGGGAAGTAAGAAAATTGGGGAGAAATTCGGGGAGGGTAGATAGGGTAAGTGAGGGCAAATGAAGGAGGGGTAGTTCTGGGTAGTGAAGGTAAATAAGGGTTGAGAAAGTAGGGGATAAGAGTGGAAATGAAGGAAGGGAATGTAGGGAAAATCAGGAGGAGGTAATGAGGGAAAATAAAGGACGGGAAGTAGGGAAAATAAGTTGTGGTGAGGGGAAATTAATGGAAGGGAGAGTAAGGGACGGTAAATAGGCGAAGTAGGGAAATTGGGGGAAATTATGAGAGAAAAAGTAGGAGCAGTGAGGGAAAATGTAGGGAGGGTAAGTATAAGGAATGAGGGGGAACGAGGAGAAGTTATGGAGGGGTAGTAGGGGTAATGAGGGAAAACGAGGAGAAATGATTGAAGGGAAAACAGGGAAAGTGAGTGCAAGTGAGTGGAAGTAGGAGAAATGATTAGAAATGAGGATGAGTAGGGGAAGGGAAGTTATGACTGGAGAAGGAAAGTAGGGGAAAGGGGGTGTTGGCTGGGGAAGCGAGGAGAGGTGGAAGTAAAAAAAGGAGAAGTTAGAAAAAATGATACTTCCAAAAAGTTCTATCAATGGTAGAATAAGGCCTGAGATTGTTGAAAAATGAGTTGGTAGGCCCTGAGCTAATAACCTTTGGCTGGGGGGAGGGCTCTTAAAAAAAATCATATATATAAAGGGAAGTACCTAGTCTCACTGCGAATATTTGTGCTACGCCCACTAATTTTCGGTGAACCTAGCTGCCTACTCTAGAAAATAAATTAAGTAATACAAAAAACTTATATTGACGAAAGGAACGAAAGCGAGTTTCATTCAAAATTGTAACTGCCTTACGAGAAAATATTATAGGAAAAATAGTATAGGCTAGCAATTCCTTTGAATTTATTTTACCTCATTTATTTCTCAAATTTCTCTAGAAATCTCTATAAAATACCCCAAATCTTTTGAAATTTTTTTAAATGCCTCGAAAAATTTCGAAATGTTGCAAAACTCTTTGACTTTTGTGGAAAAGTTTTAAATCTCTTGAAATTTTTTGAAGTCTTTTCAAATAATTTCAAATCTTTTAAATTTTGTAAATTCCCTTGAATATAAATTAAATTAATCTTATTCGTAAAAGTTTTCTATAAAAAAACAGTCAAATCTTTAGAATTCAAGTTGAATTATTGTAAATTCTATCAAGTCTTCTTCATTTTCTCGGTTTCTCAGAATTCAGTTGTAATCTTTTGAATTATTTTAAAGATTTTGAAGAATTCTCTTCAAATATTCAGGATATAACTTGATTCATTTTTAATTTTTTAATTTCTTTTTACTCATGCAATTCTTTTTGTCCATTTCCAAATTCATCAAATTTGGTCGACGGTGAACTACTACAATACTAGGATACACTCGTTTCTTTAAATCTGCAGAATTCTAAAAAATCCAGAGAATTCTGCAGTATTCAAAAAACTTGAAGGAACTTACGATAATTCTACGTGAATTTTAAAGATTTTAGAATAATTAAAGAAAGTGAATTTTTTTTTCAGTATTTCAATTGATTTCAACGACTTCTACAGAATTTTACAAAAGTAAACAAAAAAGTGCATCTTAATTAAGTAGCAGTTCAACCGTCGATTAAAGTTGCTGAATTTAGAAATAGTTGAAAAGAATTTCATGTTTTGAGAAGAATTCAGAAAATTCAAAATATTGAATTGAATTCTACATTATTCAGGGACGGTCACGGATTACTTGCAATATTTTTAATCCTTGGAGATTCAAGAAAATCCTTGAAATCTTATGAAATTCCTTAGAAGTACTCTAAATTCTTTGAAATTCTTGAAACCTCTAGGAATTCCTTGAAATTCAAATTAATTTATATCCTGAAGTTCTCTAGAAATCCCTTAATTTCGAGCTTAAAGCCCTTTGAAATATTTCGAAGTCCTATAAAATTCCTTAAATCTTGTGCACGGTGTTCTGTAGACAATTTAAATAAATCGGTCTTCCACCCCGCGGATTCTTGTGCCATTACGTTTCTAATAAGGTATACAATGAAAATCAAGTTGATTTAAAATCGCGAATGATACACTTTTTTAGAAAAATGAAAAAAAAAACGGTTTTATATCGAAAAAACGTAAAGTGTCATTTTACGAATACAAAAAAAAGGAAATACATGCATATCAATGACATACATAGTACATATACATATAGGTATGTGTGTATATATATATTTATATGCGACGATATAAATAGAAATATAAGTAATAATCATTCTAACAATTTATACATTTATTAACTTTTATCATATTCATGATCCATTTATATACATCATTCATATATATAACAACTATATAACATCTATATAAAACTTTTACAAATCACGAGCATTGAATTGCTGAATTGCTTTTAGTAAATAATCGTCATATTTGGGATTGTCTCTATTTTTCACTAAATAATTTGACCATATTTTATTTAAATCATGGTGAACGCTTTCGACAGCCTGTTCACTATAAAATCCAAGGCCACGATTACTGTCTTTACAAAAGTCCCGAACGTGAAAAAATATCGCATGAATTTTGGGTGTTACAGATATGCCTGTAGATAAGTAACTTTTCTTAAATCTTTTAATGCTTTCTCCAAATGTAGGTTTCAAATCGTTTCCGAAGCACTCATGTATTACGTCTTTTAAATCTTGCAATAACTGTACATACTTGATAAGAAAAATATTTTTTTAGACCGTAAAGTGTCAAGTGAATTAAGTAATTTTTTACATGAATTTCCTTCTAAAGAACAACCATGATAAGTTACTTTTCTCTCTACAAAACATTCTTTCAACCATTCATCTACATCACTTTTGCATTTCTCATCATTGCAAATATGATTAATGATACTATTGACCCCTCCTAACATGAGATGTAATTCGGGAGGAGGTAATAAGTCCAGGATTTTTTTATCAGAAATATCATGGAAAACAGGCATGTTAATGCAACTTTCGAAATCTTTAGCATTTTTTAGATTTGAACCGGCAGCAGAGTAATTTTTATAATTATTCATTATGTTGCTAATATTTCACATTGAACCTTTCAAATATAATTTATTTTTTTCAGCTGTACACCATGTACAAGGAAATTTACTTGCATGCGTTCCAATGCCACAAAGTAAATTTGCTAATTTTAAATCGGTGGAAATGGTTGCATCATTTTCCAATAAATTATTCAAGTTTAGCTTTTGCCAAATTTTATTGAAATTATAATAATTTTCTTGTATAGGTGCGACAGCTAGTAGAAAATTTTTTTTTACGCTTGAATCTTTAAATAATTCTTTTTTACATTTTTTTATCTCATTGTCCATTAATTGAACTGACGAAGTATTTTTGAAAAAGCCTCCACCACCATCTGTGCCTATCTTGAGGTGTACTTTTTCTTCGGTAATTTGTCGTCGTTCTTTAATATGAGTAATGAAGCTCATCACGTCATTGCAATATACCAAAGGTTCAGTTACCGAAGTTTAAACTGTCGCTTTCGATTGAATAAACTCTAATTTTTCCACTTGAAAAAATTTATCCACATCGTGATTTTTAGATACAAGTTTGTTTATTACATCTTCTTCAAAAAAATTTTTATCACTTGTGGCATTTTTGAAAAATGAAACAACGCCTTTTGTGGTTCTCAAACTAAAATTATAGGTATTTTGCAAATTTGAAACATCTTCCACAGAGATTGTTTTATTTTTGTCTTCCGGCGGTTTTATGAACACTTTCAACGGCTTAACGTGAGTTTGCGAGAGAGAAATAGTTCTGCTGCTACCCGCACTGGTATTTTTTGCGACAAGATGCATTTTTTTTGCCAGTAACGAAGAAACAACATGATCTGCTTCTTTATTTGTAAGATTTTGGGCAAGATTTGACATATTTTGAACTTTACCAACACATTTATGTGAAACACCTCTACAAATTACACTAAAGCACCTTGTACACCCTTTTTCCACATATGTTTTCTTTTTTTTTTGCTTTTTGAACTTTGGTATGTTTCCGATTTCTAATTGTTTTACAAATAAAACAGTTGCACGCACTATCATTCGATCTTGTAGAACGAAAATTAAACTTTGAGTAGTCTGGTAGAATAATCTTTACATTTCTATAAACTTTACTGTAGCATGTGGTACAAATTACTACAGTTGGCGCAGATGCATTAATTTTGAAATTAACTATGCTTTCAATTTTCACTTGAAGCTCTCCTTGAATATTTTTTAATGTTTTACTTGAAGAAAGACATAATAAACAAAGTTTTTTCTGTTATCTTCATGAGTGAGTGAAACGTAGCATTTTTCTACGACCGGAAGTGGCATTTTATTGAAATTAGTGACACTACTACATTACTTTCCTCGTACAGTGAAGGAAAAAAAGCTTTCTGTCCCTGACAATTCTTCATCAATACTGGTTGGGAAAGCTACAAAAAGTCTCTATCATGTGTTATGATATTGACAAAATATTACACTGACTGTTAACCTCATTTATATATACATCTCAATGTAAACAAAAAAATCAAAACAAACTAGCCGGTAGCCACCCAAGCATCTTCCAGCAATCATACAGTGTTAGTTCAATTGCTACAACGTATATCGTCAAGTGTAAAAATATATATAACATCATGATTATTATACAAGTATAATGCGATTATTATTTTATCTATAAATAATACATATATGTATATTTATATATGTATATATACATACCTATATGTATATGTACTATGTATGGCATTAATATGCATGTATTTGCTTTTTTTTGTATTCGTAAAATGACACTTTACGTTTTTTCGATATAAAACGGTTTTTTTCATTTTTATAAAAAAGTGTATCATTCGCGATTTTAAATCAACTTGATTTTCATTGTATACGTTATTAGAAACGTAATGGCACAAGAATCCACGGGGTGGAAGACCGATTTATTTAAATTGTCTACAGAACACCGTGTGTCACATTTTTTTAAGTCCCTTTTGGAAATCCTACAATAATCTTGAATATTTCTGAAAATGTTTGTAATCTGTTGAAATTCCTTGGAGAATCTCGAGAAAATTATAAGAAGTTCATTATGGGAAAATCATTATAGGCTTATACGGAATTTCCTATAATATTTTTTCACAAGGTTGTAACGACCATACCAGTGGGTTACGAACCCGTTGACCAGTTTTCAAATATTGCAAAAACTTTTAAACTTAACAAATTTACAAAAAAGATATGTTATGCAATTTCAGGCCTGTGTAAAATGATAATATTCTAGATGAAAAAAATAGTATAAATGTATGAAAGAGAATAAAATGGGATTCCTAACGATTCAGTTAAAACTAAAAGTACGAAAATGAAAAACTCTTGTGTATTTTTTTCAGATTTAAAAAAAAAAATTGAGCGAGCGCATCGTTAATCAATTTCTTATGGACTTTAACATAGAAAAACCTCTATTTTTCTTCATCTTTGAATTTTACATATAAATTATTGTAATAAGATAATGAAATTCAGGACATTCAATATTCAGGCTATAAGAATGAGCCTCAACAAATGTGTTTATTAAAAAAGTAATTAGAAGTGTTATTTTTTTATCTACAAAAAGGATGGTTTTTGACTAAAAAGGCTGAAAATGATAATTATCAGGAGCTCATTTTGGGCCATAAATACTGGTGCTTTTAGTTAAAAATTACAACAGTTACTTCATAGAGTGAAGAATATTATTCATTCAAAAATGGATCATTTTGAAGTTCAATATCAATAAGATAATTAGCAAAAACAAGAAGAGATTTGTCCCTAAAAGTCTGGGGGAGTCCATAAATAGCTACACGATGATGGGCGGGGGAACCTTTCCTAATCTGTTTAAACACTTTAAACTATACGATGAAACTTTTATACCCAAAGTTATACGAGTATCCCATTATGTCCCAGAGGAAAATAAAAGAAATAGATATTTGGACTCTAAAATGAAAAATTAAATTTTAAATCTATATTTATGTGTTTTTAATTAGAATACTTTTATCATCGAGTAATATTATTTTCCTAATTAATTAATTTTAATTCAAGTAAGTGAATAGTAATATATCAAGTATTGAAAAAATGAAATGATAAAAAATAAAATATTAGAAAAAAATAAATTAAAAAAAAATTAAATTGTTTAAAAAATAAAATTGTTTGAAAAATAAAATTGTTAAAAAAAAAATTTGTTGAAAAAAGAAAATTGTTTAAGAAATTAAATTGCTGAGGAAATGAAATAGATTGAAAAATAAAATTTAAACAAATAATAAAATTTTTTAAAAATGATAACATTACCCAAAAAAGTAATTAATTGAAAAATAAAATTGCTAAAGAAATAAAATTAAAAAAAATAAAATGGTTCAAAAAAGAAAATTGATGATGAAATAAAACTGAATAAGAAATAATATAATTTAAAAAATTGAATTAAAAAAAAATTAAATTGTTTGAAAACAAGAATTGTTTAATAAATGAAATTAAAACGTTGTTGTACAATGCTGAGAATCTACTCTTACGAAAAATAAAATAATTTTCAATAATGATAATACTTTACGTATTTACATGTCACTATTTGTAATGAATTGAGTTTACGTAAACTTTAATTAACTTATTATTAATTGTTTAACTAAATTCAATCATTCATTCCTCTGTAACCCATTAAAGTTTGTCAAAGTTTTCAGTAATAATTCCTGATTTAAAATCTTGTGTTATTTCTACCAAACTTTGTATGAATTACTATAAAATAAATGATTGAATTCAGTTAAATAAGTTTTTCCACTACGAAGATTCAGTTTCTAGTATTGGATGGTCAATATTCGAAAATATGTTATTTTGGACCACCCTACTACATATACATACTTTTTCGCCTGTTTCTTCAGCAGTATAATTTCCGTACTGCTGAATAATACAAGCAGTTTTCTCAAGAAATTTTTTTCTCGTGTCTGGAGTCCACCAATTTTCAAGGTTCCCATTTTCATCAAATTGGCTACCCACGTCATCGAAAGCATGAGTGATTTCATGTCCCATAGTAAAAGTACCAATCCCAGCATAGTTCAGGTACTGAGGGTAATCCTTATTGTAGAGAATGCCTTGTAGAATTCCAGCAAGGACATCTAACAAATTGGAAAGTATATTAGATAAATAAATAGATAATTTTTTTAATTTCTCAACCTTACAATATAAAAATCATTTTTCTCTGAGATGAAGTCTCAAAAAATAATTTGTTAACACTTGGAATCTTGGCCAATAACTTTTTTACAGTTTCACAGAAATCGATAAATAAAATGGACCAACCAATGGCATTTGTCTGAGGATTATATTGAGCGTTTACTATAGCAACATCACCGTGATCCCTCCAATCTGATTTGTTCACAGTCGTCCTCAATTGATTGAAAGAATAATTAGCCAAGAACAAGGATGCGTTTGAAGCTGCTCGAAGGTAATCATTCGGGGTTATTACCAACTTCATATAGAATTCGTCAAGTTTCTTGTCATCGAAAAGTTCATCGGGATATCCAATGAAGAGTTTCATAGATTCAAGTTTAGCCAAAGCACTCGTCCTGGTTTTGGCGTCCATCCAGTCGACCTAAAATAAAAGTAAGATCAAGTAAGAGATATAGTTCAGCCATCTGGTAGTTTCTTAGTGTTTTAACTACTTAGAGCCCGTTTGTTTGCTAAAACAGTTTATTTAGTGGTCCTAATGCCATTCAAGTATTAAGTAATCCATTTTTTGAATAAGTCGACTCTATACCCCTTCAAACTCAAAAACATTACATAATAATTATTCTTTTTTAGCCGAAAAGTTAACGCTTTTGTTGAAAAAATCATCTCTTTGGATTAATGTAATCTCTTTTCGTAGATTTAACTCTTTGGTTAATAATTCATATATTTGCGGGTTGAAAAATCAACTGTTTTTTAGAAACTTCGTATATTAAGCTTAAAAATAAATAAATAGGGTCATGCACAAAAATTTGGTTTGCCTTATAGTTAAGCTTTTTATAAACTTTGACTTCCAAAGAATTTAAATGTGAAATTAAAACTTAATTTTGTTTATTCAATAATTTATTAAAAAGTTACAAAAAATCAACCGGAAATGTCGATTTTTAAAACTAAACAAGTGGCGCCCTCATGGCATGAAACACATGGCGTGACGTCACGCGCCGTCAAAGCTAAAGAAAATACATGGTCCGTTTCATAAAAACAAACGAAATAATTAATCATGAACGTTTTTTGGCTGCCAGGGTTTATTTTCATGGAGTATCAGTAGGCCTGGATACATTAAAGCCAGTTGGGATAATTTTCCAAAAGTGATTACACTTATGATAAGTGATTTTTTCGCGAAGTCCTTTCCGTAAAGTTGTAGAAAGTTAGTCAAAATTATAGAAAACAATGTAATGAAATCAAGAGTTTTGGAATAACCTTACCTACCCAAAAAACCTAATGCATCAGAAATCTTACCCAAAAAAACCTAACCCAAAAACCTAAACCCTAAAGTTACCTATCCTAAAAGTGACCAAACTTGAAACGTAATTCACCCATACATAATCTCATACAAAAGAAATTTAACGTGAACGAATTCTTACCCAAAAAATCGTAACCCACGAGATACCTCACCAAAAAGTAACCTAACCCAAAAGAAACCTACGGGAAATGGAAAAAGTTCCGATGTGCATCGATGGCGGCGCTAGTGTTGTCAAAATGTGTTCAAATTTCAAATAAGACCGCGGGTGTACGTGATACGTTAAAGTTTAAAAATTCAAATAAAGTGATTTATTGACACTGGTTATCGTAAGTATATATAGCACCTTGACTTTGACATATTTGTCTGCATGTTTATAAGTTTTGACAGATGGGTTTCGCAACAGATGGGTCACTCTTTAAAACTCTATTATTTTTTCCAATTATTATATTATTTTTTAAATTGTTGATTATACTTCTTTCAAATTTAACCATTTCAATTTTAATTGCAAAATTACAAATTATGAGTTCTTATTTTAAAGAACACATTTTTTAACTTTTGGTTGAAAGTTAATTCATTTTTTTTGGAAAAGTCCGTCATTATATTTTTGGTTTAGAACTAATCTTTTTTATTTATGAACCTCAATTTGTTTTTGAGTAGTCGCTCCGCAGGGGGTCCCTGCCACGCCGGTCGGTCTGGGTTTGTGGGTTTTCCCGGCATTGTCACCTTGTGAAATTTTCAATTAAATTTAAATTAAGCTCAGTTACAAATTCGAAACAATTATCATCAACCCTTAGAGCTTACAATATAAGAGCGACAATTAGGCCAGATGCCTCAGTTTCAGTTTGCATTTGTTACTGACAACATCGTTTTTCAAAATGAGTAAGCGCAAACGAAATAATTCTAAACCGGGTTTATTTGAAGTTGGCACTTCTTTTGTGAGTTGCCATGAGTTTCTGCAAACTGTTAGTGTTTTTGAAGAGGAGGAACGGCAAAAGTTTTGCAAAAAAAGGAGCAGAAAAGTTACGGCGATGAAAAATATGAAGAAACCACTGAATCCGAAAATCGAATATTACGAATTAGAAATTGCATGCACATTTGGGGGTTCATTTAAACCTGAGGGCAAAGGTTTAAGAGATAAAGGGTAAAATTATTTAATATAATTTATCGTAGAGAACCATTGAAAGAAATTGATTATTTCTTTTTTGTTGAAAATGAATTTTTTAAGCTAAAAATTGAACTGTTCCATTTTTGGTTGGAAGTTGTTTTTTTTTAGTTGAAATTTAGTTGAAAATATAATAAATTTGGTTAAAAGCTATTTGTTTTTTTTTTGGTTGAAAATTATTTGTTTTAACAGAAAATGTAAATATTCTATTTTTGGTTGAATTGTAAAAAAAAAAAAAAATGGTTGAACAATTTATCAGTTGAAAATTCAACTATCTGCTTGAGACTTCATGTAGTTTGTTCAAAAACTGTCTTTTTGTGTTAAAAGATTTATTATTTGGTTTAAAATTTAACTATTTTGTTGAAATTTTATTTTTTTGTAATCATTTTTTTTAACAAAAAAGCTAGCAATTTCTTTGTTTTTTATCAACATCTTTGTGAAATCTTTCCGAAATCTTTGAAAATCTTCGCGAAATATTTGTGAAATTATTGAAACCTTCGCGAAATCGTTAAAGTCTTTGTGAAATATTTTTAATCTATCTGAAATCTTTGCTGAATCTTTGAAATCTTTGGGAAATCATTGAGAAATGAAATGAAATCATTTTTAAGAAATATTAAAAATATTTAAGTGATAAATTTAATATAATGTAATAATAAAAGTCTTGGAAATCTTTGTGAAATAATTTAAGTCATTGTGAAATCTTTTAAATATATCAGAAATCTTTGCGAAATATTTGTGAAATTTTGTTAATCTCTACGAAATCATTCTAATTTTTGTGGATTCTTTCTGAAATCTTTGGAAAATCATTGAAGTCTTTATGAAATTTTAAAAATCTATAAGAAATCTTTGAGAAATCATTGAAATCTTTGGAAAATCCTTGAAGTTTCTATGAAATCTTTTAAATCTATCCGAAATCTTAAAGAAATTATTGAAATGTTTGGAAAAACATTGAAGTCTTTCGGGAATCTTTGGAAAATCATTGAAATCTTTTTAATCAACATATATAACACCGTTGAACATAAGTCAATTAGGACTTTTATGCCATCAAAAAAAAAAAAAAAATTCTTTCATTCAGAATAAAAATATTTATTTATCGTTGAAATGATCTTCGTATACTGTTGGCGTTAAAGATGTGGTAAAGCACATGTCACGCCTAGCAATTTTGTACCATTTTTTTCGTTCATCATCTTTGGGTATAGATATAAATAATTTTCCTAGATTTTTGATAGACGTGTTTTTGCATAGAGGCACAAAACACCAATGGTAGCGCCGTTTTTTTTGTTGCATTTTTATGAAAAAAACGTTAATCGCCCGGCTTATTTACAAGTGTTTGACGGCGTGCTACGTCACATCTACATGGCGGAATGGGCACGACAGAAATATGATACTATATTTCTATGAATATTGGTTTGAGAGGAAAAAGACTGAAATAAAAGTTTGGAAAAATACTCCAGTGACTGGTCACAGAAATAATGAAGTGTAGATCTACACTTTGTACCAACATTTTCCTTTTTTTCTAAAAAAATAATGGTTTTTTCGAAAACTGTATATGACAAAAACGATTTATTTTTGGAAAATCTACAACTTTCATTTAAAGCTTTTTGTAAATTTCAAGATTTAATCAAATGAACGGAAAAAACATAAATTTCATTTTTTGGGGGGGTTTGACCTTGAAAATCAAATTTGCGGATATTTTCACTAGCATTTTCCTAATCAGCGATTCAAAATACATCGGTATACAAAGTTTCAAATAAATGACAGGTACAAGTAGTTTTCAGAATTTTATCCGATTGAATATTTAACTGTTTTTCAGGAAACTCGTCTTTCAGGCTTCAAAATTCAACAATATGGTTGATTCTTTTTTATTAAAAGAAAAATCTTTCTCATTTAAAAACTCAATTTTTTCCACTATTATGTTGAAAATTCAATTGTTTGGTTGAAAATGCATTTTTTTGTTTGAAAAATCTTATTTTCTGGTTGAAAATTCAACTCTTTCGTTTAAAATATTTCAAGTTCCAAAGTTCATATCTTATGGTAGAAATTTCATATTTTCTGGTTAAAAATGCAACTGTTTGGTTAAAAATGAATCTATTTTGGTTGAAATATCGAATATTACAATTTTCATTGAGATTTCATCTTTCTTTGGATAAAATTTCAATTATGTTGTTGGCAGTGGTACTACCTTGTTAAAAATTCATATTTTGTTGTTGAAGATTCATCATGTAAGTTGAAGATTTATCTTTTGTGGCCATTATCAAATGTGGCCGTTTCCAGCCCAGTGACGTTCGCACATGCGCACTCCGCCGCCGGGCCGACATGAAACTTTACGCCCGCTACATAAAACATTACGCCCGCAACACATACACTGCACCACGCAAGTGAGAATATGAAGGAAATTATCTTTATCTTGAAAAAAAATTGTATCGATGGACCCCACAGTCTCCCTTCTGCAAAGTGCGGTATTACTTCCTTTCACTTATAATCTAAAATTGCCAAGCACACCAAACATCCTCTATCTGCTTCACCTGCTTTTTTTCAAGGAGGGTTGGTAGAACTATTTTGTTTTTGGTTGAATGTAAATTTTCTTAACTAAAAGTTTAACTTTTCCATTTTATGTTGAAAAGTTATCTTTTTTAGTTGCAAATTCAACTATTGGACTAAAATTTATGCATTTTGTAGAAAATTTGTTCTTTTAGTAGAAAATTAAAATATTTGTTTAAGAATGCAACCGCTTGGTTGAATATTAATCTGTTTTGGTTTATGAATTAACTATTTTGTCAAAAATTACTGTTTAGAATTGATGTATTTTGTTAAAAAATTGCCTTTTTTAGTAGAAAATTAAATTTTCCCACCTAAACATTCAACTCTTTGGTTGAAAATATATTTCGTATACATTTCGTTGAAAACTCGTCTTTTTTTGTAGAAAATTTTTGTTTACAAATGCAACTATTTGGTTAAAAATGATTCTTTTTGCTTCCTCATAGAGGAAGCTTCGTAATGGAAACAATTTCGAAAAGTACAATAGTACCGGAATAGTCCCAATTAATATTTTAAAAAATTATGAAGATGTTGAAATACTACTAAAGTACCAAAAAAGTTTAAAGTATGGGACCGTCTCAACAGGTCTTTTTAAGGACAAAAGAACAAAATTTCGACGAAAATAAACTGGAACTTTTCTAGTTCTTTGGTCGCAAAAATCATTTAGGATTCTGAAAGTGAAAAAAGTGGGACTTTTCCGGTACTTTTGTCTCAACAAATATTTAGGACTTGTACAATTTTCAAACAAAAAAAATTAAGTAATACCTTCCCGGTACTCAAAATGAAAAATAGACATGTAGTAGGACATTTTCGATTCTTTTGCCCTAGAAAAGTCTCATCAGCACTTGTAAAAATTGAAAATTAAATCAAATGGAATTTTTCTAGTCCTTTTTCCGTTTTTATACTAATCCTTATTATTTTCCAATTTTCAAAAATTAAATTTTTTTCTGTCTTGGTTTATGTTTTTTCATACCAAAACTAGAGTTTGAATTGGTTTATAAGGAAATCTCACCTCTTTTAGGATTTTCTTCAACTGTTGTTTAAGATCGACTGCTAATTCTTCTGCACTTTTCTTAGATGCTGGACTGAAGTATTTCCTAGCATACAGAGCACCAATACTCAATTGAAACTGGAGCCTAATTATTTGGAGGCATTCCTTCCATCTAGGTGGTCTTTCGGATTGACCGGTTCGCAGACTTATGAACTTTATTGTGCGGTTTCGAATTTCATCAGTTAAATATCGTAAATTATCCCGAGTTGCTCTCCAAAAGAGGTAATTAGCCAGCACTCTTTTTGGTGTATCCTCTATCAGTTTTTCGAATTTTTCAAAAAAAGCAGGCGCGGCTACTATTATTTTTTCATTGTCACCAATTACGATGTTCGATTTGCGAATTGAGAAAACTGAGTTGAAGTATTTCTTCCAAGGAATACTCGGATATCTTTTTGATAGCTCTTGCACTGTCATTGGTTTAATGAGAGCAGTTATATTGCGTCTATCTTCGTCTTTAATGGAGATCTAGGATTTTAAGACATTTTAATAAATGGATCCCTTTTGAAAGCCGACGCGTTTTTTAAAAGGATATTTGGATTGCCAAAATTAATTATTCTCGCCAAATTTTGATCATCAAATGAAATAGAAATGAGGTTAATTGCACAAAGAAACAATCCCAATAATAGTTACAAAAATGTCTATGAAATTTACAAACAAACAAAAATGTGGAACATTTGTTGGGATAATATTAGGTTTTCAATAATTTTCTCCCTAGGGTGCTTTATCAAAACCCTTTTTTGATGTTCTAAAACCTTGAACCAGAAATTTCTTTCATTTGGTAAAAAAATGATCGCCTATTTTTTCCAGATTGAAAAAAAAATATATATATATATATATATATATATATATATATATATATATATTCAGATGTCGCTATATGGATGTTTTTATGCCGAAAATTGGATTTTTCAAACAAATTTTGTTCGTCATGAAAAAAAGTTTTTAAGGTATGAATTCTTGTTAAAGGAAAATCTGTGGTACCTAGTTTTTCTCAACTGATCATTTTTTTTAATGATTTAAGGTTATATAAATATAATTTTCGTAATATTTTTGAGAAAATTGAAAAATATTTGTTCAGATTTCAGATATGTCAAATCAAAATTTCAACAAAAAAGTTAATTTTCAACCGAATAGTTGAACTTTCAACTAAAGAACTTAAATTCTCAACGAAAAATGTAACAGTTTATATTTCAACAAAAAATATTTCAATTTTAAATAAAAAACAGTTGAATTCAACGAAAAGAAGACAAATTTTTAACGAAATAGTTAAATAACTATTTATTTTCCCCATTTATTTATTTTTAAGGTTATTTTAGTATAATTTTCCTAGGATTCTTAAAAATAATCCAAAAAGATTCTTCAAAATTTCAGATATGTCGAAAAGTATGTATGTAGGACATTTTTGTGACATTTTGTTATTTTATAGGAGTTTACAATATTTTAGGAAAAATTTGAGTCAGTTTAAAACATATTTAGGACTTGTAAAAGTTTGAACGCAATTGATTAATATTTTATACATTTTCTGAAATCTTTAAAGGTTCCAACATATTTTTAATCTGTTCAAAATTTCTCAAATTCCTAAATATCTTTTAAACTGAATTGAATTGTTTTTAAAATGTCGAAATATCTTCAAAAATAAAAAAATTGCCATAAAACCTTCCGGTAATTTAAGAGATTTTTGTTATTATCTTGAAACCTTTCAAAATCCTTAAAAAGCTTCAAAATTTTATTTCAAAATCTTCAAAAATCTATGCACTGAATACAATTTTTCTTTTTCTCCATTTTTAGTGATTATTCCGAAAATTTGTTTAAATATTTTGAAAAAATTTTATAATGATTCGAATATTTCCTAAATTTGTTTAAAAACCTTTCAATGTTGGGAAATCTACGTTTTAAATTGATTGAAAATGAAATTTTTTCCTTCAAAATCGTCTACATTCTTTTTTGAAATTTTAGGAAATCATTTGTAATGTTTTGAAATCTTTTTCAATTTTCCCTTAAAATAAAATTATAAAAACGAAAAATCATCTTTTTTCCAAATGTGGAGTAAATTATGTGTTAAAAGCTAAATAATGTGAAAATGCCTTATATGTTAGTTATAAGGTTAATTTTTTTTTCAATTAAATATAAAGAATAAACTACCACAGACTTTGCTTTTACAAGAATTAATCGATTTTTAATTTTTTGGAAAAATTATGTTTTAAATGTAGGACAAGTATTCTAAAAATTTTATTTTTCAGTAGCAGAAATTATTGTCAGTAAAGTCAGTAATATTTCCTGAAAGTTTTATAATTTGAAGAAAAAACTTCAGGAATGAATTTGATTTCTTAATTTCAAATTTTTCAGAAAATCGCCACTTCAGGGATGTTAACACCCACCTTAAAAAGACTTTCACAATTAACAAAATTTGAAGATCACATGGTAACCCCATAAAGAATTTCCTGTATTTTTTTTAATCTGGCGAAAATGGGGTATCATTTGCTCGCTAAAAGAAAGAAATTTTAAAAGAACTATTAAAATAAATTAAAAGGTTTCAATACGCAGAAAAGAGATTACTATTAAATCAGCAGAAAATATGGGTTCAGCTACGGGCTATACAATATTTTACTAATTGAAATAACTGTTTCTTGTTTGAAGAAAATGTACTTGAATGAAGAAACTTGATTTTTTTCAGTCAAGGACATTTTCTGAAGACGACAAAAATTTTCTTGAAGAAGAAAAAATGTTCTATCGTCCGTATTCGTACCGATATCTTTTTCATTAAATGCTACTTTTTTCGTGATATATTAATTTTTAAATTTATATTCATAGAACATAGATGCAATGAGATAAAAATATTTTAATTCTCAAGAAGCTTGTATACCCCGCTTTTCGTAGGTCGATCATAATTTATAAAATACTCACATTAGCAAGCTTTATTTCAAAGTTAAGGGATTCCTGTAATTCTTTTTCGGCACTAGCTCTGTTTGCACCAAAATAAACTGCCACGTCAACCATAAAACTGTAGTAGGCACTGACGATCTTGTTCTTGATTCCTTCTACTAAAGTTGGGCGATCAAGAGAAAGGGGTGGTTGGTCAATCTAAAAAAAAGTAATTTTTTAAATTAAAAAAATTCATTCAATCCTAATTTTTTATGTTGCTCTTTGTTAATAATTGCGCACATTTAAAACGCGTTGCACAGAATTTGCAACATCAGGGACAACAGTAAAAATTAAAAGGTAATCCGTTCCATATCCCAATTTCCTCAAACGATAAATCAACTCTTTCCAATCGAAGTTTGTTTCATTCCAAGAGGGTCCTTCCAGGACAGGCCAGCCACCTAATTTTTTCAAATCACCTAATATTGTACGAAGACCAGTTTTTTCAATGGCATCTATAGAAAAAACAGGAATGAGTTTTTCATCAAAAATTTTAGTTGTATAAAAGTTCAGATTTTAAAATTCGCTCACCCGTGTTCATGCAAGCATTGTAAAAGTTTTTCGTTAGTGTGATGAACCTTGGTTCATTGGCACGAATTGGCTCTTCGATACTACTTCTTAGTTGCTCCTGAACTTTCTCATCGAGATAAATAATTGCATCGGCATACATTTTATCTTTTGGAATTCTTGTTGTTTTTGTAAAATTACCACAGGCAAATTTGTAAAAGTCATCGCACGGCGCTACTTTACTATCCATATTCTGTAGGATTATGGAAGCTGGAAAATAAAATTTATGCTCTAAGTCCCAATTCTAGAGGATCAATTATAATCCTAATTTATGACTCATTGCCATAAAGTTCAAAATAATAGGTATAATCTGAAGCATAATTTTCACGCCTGCGTTACATTTTTTCTTTATACGTAAAATCAACCACTTCCAGTTCATTTCAGAACACAAGCATAGTGTAAAGAGATAAAGTCAATTTCGACACTCACAAAAACGCTTATAACGCCTAAAATGAAATCAAATGAACTCGGCCCTTTTCATTGAGACGTGCACACTTCGTAATATTTCAATGCTTGAGTAAAAAATCTTTGTCTTTCGGGAAACGCTCTGAGTAGGTTTAATTATAAACAAAATATTTACAAAAGATTATACGTACCAGCATCTTTACATGCCGGGGTGAAACACAATTCACTGATCTTTTGTTCCGTATGTGTAGCATCAAGAATTTCACACTTGTGGAAAATACAAAAGAGATGAAGGAAAATAAGTATTCGCAATTTTAACATGTTTTCCTGAACAGAGGGCTGCCCTCAACTTGAATTTATCGACTAATCTTTATTTTTGTCACCTGCTCTTTATGTACAAGGCTTTTTGTAGACAATCTGAAAAAATGATGAGTCATGGAATAATTTACCTTCATTATACCTTCAGATTTAGTTGCAGCGTCAGGCTGAATTCCTAAGCCTGAAGATGCAATGTCAAAACGTATCAAGGTGAAATTGCTTAACACATGTTCCAATAATATTGGTTATTGACATCATGAAAAGAGAGCAATGAGACACATTGTGTCACGCAATGTTGCTTCTCAAATGCTCTGACCTGAAAATATGGTTAAAATACCTTATCAGCAATTTCACAAGGCAACACTTGTGTTGGCTAAATCTTTTGCAATGAGATAAAATCTTTGCAAAGAAGATCAATAATTGCTCAATTCCAAACCAAAAGAATTACGAAATTGCTGATTTGAAACAAAATAAGACTTATCTTGCATGCACATTCTGAAATCTAAGCAGAATCATCTCCCAAAATGATCAGCAGTTTCTTAAGAATTTAAGAAACTCCTGACCAGAAATAAACAAGATAAATCTTATATTGTCATAAGATTAATGAGAATACAAGAGGAAAAATGGAACACCTTTGGATATAAAAAGTTAAATCATCTCAAAGCGAAATCAGTTAATCATCGAGAGCAAAGCTTGAGGTATATCGTAGATCTAAAATGTTGACTACCCTTGCTAATCTCAAAACAGAGAGCTTTCCCTATTTTATCTCTACGCGTTCTAAGACCGAGCACCTACGATAGAAATCTAGAAGTACGTCAAAGTTCACGTAAATAATAGTCAGAATCTCTTTGCTTGCCACCTAGGGTCAACGTGTCACGGGACCAGTAGACTTTCAGTGCAAGGGTTTGCTCCAGGTTTGTGTAACGGGTTTTCGTAAGGGTTTGCTTCTCAGCCACTATTCACGTATCTGGTCAAGAAATTATCTTTTTCCTCGCATCTCAAAACGAGGTCCAGAATCTCTGAATTCTTGCCAGAACCTAATAAAAGAAGTCTCCAAGTGTTCTCACCCTTTGGTCAGGCCGTCATCCCTGCCATCGAGCGAGCTTTTAGTGCAAGTGGTGTGATAGAGTAAAATAGTATTCTCCAATGGTTTTTAAAAACAAAGGGCTAAATCTCTGATCTTCGGACGTGAGAACGAACAGCAAACCGGGTGAAACTTGAATCGAAAAACGATCAAGAAAGTAGCAGCATCCGTTGTGAAAAATCTCGCGAGTTTATCTTTTCACTTTAGTAGAAAATCGTCTTTCACAAAAAAATATTATATCGCGGAACCACTTGTACCCTTTGAAGGTACAACGATCGAGTTGTATTGACAAAGGGCCTCCATCAGAATTAAAGTGATAAAAACCAAAGTTCGCTTCTTCATTATGAAGAAACAAAACAGAGACTTCCCTTTCGGAATCGACTTAAAGCGTATACGCGAGTTCAACGACCCTTTACGATATATATCATTTACGACACTATATCATTTCAAAAACTACATAACGAATTTCCGTATCTGATAAAAAGAATATAAATGTAAAGACAAACCAGTATTTAATCATTTTTGAACCACCCAAAAAGAATAAAAAGGAGAATAAAGTAAATTCCTTAATTGATAGGAAGTTAGAGAACTCACAGCCCTCTTCCGCAACGAGGAGCAATAAATAAATATAAACACTCGATTTAATGCACTACTTGAGCGACTTATGGGAGTACCTAATAATTAAAAAGCATATAGAAAATTAGTATTGCATTGAAACAGCGCATCTCTAATGCGAGAGTAAGATTTTAAATTCATAAATAATATTTTAATATTTTTATCCATTCGTAACACAAGGTAGAATCAAAATTTGACTATTTGAATTGAATTTAAATTTTTTATAAGATTTCATTTACCACGTTTTCTGGACATAATTGTCACATCAATGTAATATATTATTTTATTTTTGTATTGAATTTTTATTTTTTAAGTTCAAGACTGAGAAAAAATTCAACATTTGAGTGCATGATGAAACTGAGGAAAATTCAAAATCTATTATGTAACATTTTATTGAATCAAGACAGACGCATACCATATCATTATATTATTTATATTTGAATAATAATTTTTGAAACCAAAACTTTCCACAAGCGGTTAACTTTTGCTACTTTTATTACAAATTGAAGCTTTTATTCACATCTTGATCCTGTAACATGACAAACTATACTTTTTTAAAGCTCTTCTTCAAGATGAATGTCTCTTAAAAAAGAAAAACAGAAAAATCTGAAATTTTCAGAACAATTTAAATCTGTTTTTCTCGAATCATACTGTCAACTTCAAATTGGTGCCAAAATTTTTCTCTCAATATAACGATTTGATTAAATTTTCAAGACTTTTACTGTTCGTGAATAGACTTCTTTTTCTTCAAAATTAAACTATTTTGTTGAAATTTTTGTTGGTGCAAATGAATTTTTTTGACTGAAAATTTAACTATTCCATGTTTTGTTGAAAATTTATCTTCTTCAGTTGAAAATTGAACTATTTGGCTAAAAATTTATGTATTTTTTTGAAACTTTCTATTTTGTGGTACAATGTTAATCTTCTTGGTGACCAATACACCTCTTTGGTTGAAAATTCATATATTTGATTTACAAGATTACAAATTAAAAAAAAAATTCGAGTGAGTTTAAAAGATATTTAGAAGTATTGGAATGTTTAAAAAATAATTTAAAATCTTAAAAGATTTCAAATATTCAAAAGGAAATCTGGGAAAATTGCAAATGATTTTTCATTTAAAAAATTAATTTTGAAATAAAAATAAAAATTTGTAAACTTATATGATTTCCTAAATTTTCGGAAGAGAGTGTAAAAGATTTTAATGAATAAAATTTCAATTTTGCAAGATTACAGAATGAAAAAAATAGAGTAAGTTTAAAAGATCGTAACAAGTTTTTTAAAGATTCAAAAATAATTTAAAACTTGAAAAGATTAAAGAAAATTTAAGCTCTGTACTGTAATTTAAGCTCGAACTTAAAGGTTTAAAAACTTTAAGCAAATGAATGGTTATAAGAAATATAAACTTTTCATTACAAATTATTTTTTCGGTCAAATCAAAAAACTACACGCGTGTCTAGCGCATGATTGTTGCTGATAGTACTACCAAATTATTAACTCGTTAAGGAATGGATCGATAATGTTAAATTAATTCTTCCTATTTTAGCTTCAGAATCATAATTATAGTTGAATAATGTGAAAGTTTTGCAGCTTATCCAATCACGTAAACACAAAATTTTGCGGAAAGTGCTTTTCCGAATTAATCCGTATAATCAATTTCGTAAAGTTCAGCCATCACATAACGTCTTCCCTTTTTAGCATCAACTGAAATTATTTCCTCATCGTCGGATTCCAATTCGACGCATGCATTAGCCGATTCATTGCTGCAGGCACTATCACTTTTATTTATTTGCAGTAAATTCGAATTTGAAAAAAAATATATGTGGCTGTTTGGAAATTGAAAATTAAAAATCAAAACTTGGGAATGCATTGTGACTTTGATTTTCGTACACACTTTGATGCTGGTATTTTTTTCGATAATTTTCCACTACCAGAAACCTCTGAAGACGAATTTGGCAGAAAGAAATGTTTTTCGAAAATCTACTGCTGTCGGGCGTTCATCTTCCCGGAGGAAGTTGTGTTCACGATGAAAATCTAAGATTCTCAAACTGTTTTCGACGGTCTAGCTATTCTGCAAAGTAAGCCTGGTAGTCTCTGTGTTTAAAATACATCTTCTCCAAAGACGTGTATTCAGAACTAAAATTTAAGTTACCCTGGGCATTTTTCCAACGTCTCGTCCTTTTACGAAGTAAACCTGATAGTCCAGGTATTCAGAATAATTTTCAAGTAAGGTGCCTTCAGAACTGAAATTTCATTCATCCTGACCGTTTTTCCAAGGTCTCGTAGTTCTAGGAAGTGAACCTGGCGGTCCAGGTGTTCAAAATCCATCTTCCGCAGGGAAGTTGTGTCTAGAACTGAAGTAGAAAGCACCCTGGCCATTTTACCGAGGTCTCGTCCTTCCAAGAAGTAAATCTGGTAGTCCAGGTATTTAGAATAAATCTCCTTCGAGGAAGGTGCATTCAGAAATGAAGTAGGTGGCACTCTGGCCATTTTTCCAAGGTCTTTTCCTTCTGAAAAGTGAACCTGGTTGTCCAGGTATTCAGAATACATCTTCTTTGAACAAGGTGACGTTTCATGCCCCAAGTCCGAGGAAAACGATTCCTTGTATAGTGGTACCATTCACACTATGAAGACTAATTTTTGTTGCAGGGAAATGGTACCCTGAACTCTCCCTAGGGATGGCGGGACCTTGTAGTTGTTGGGAGGGCTTACGGGTCTTATCGGTTTATAGATCTGGAATAGGTGAACCAGAGATGCTGCTTCGCGAGGTGTAGGTACTCCGGAGAACTGACGGATTCTAGTCAGTGGGACTCAAACTAAGGAGCGAAACTTCCAGGGGGTAATAGCAAAGCCTCCTGGAAGTTAGAGGGCACGAGTTTTCATGCTGCCAAGCTACAATATGATCTCCGTGTCAAGGGCTGAATGGCATCAGGGTAAACAAATCTTTGAACACCCTGGCCTGCCCCTCTTAGTAGAGGCGGATAGACCGGGGTCACAAAGCAGGTGTCTTAACAGAGACTTTGGAACACTAGGTCGAATCCCATAGTATGTTCACCCATCTCCTGCAGCAGGGGTGTGCGGGGGGTGCTTATTTCCCTAGCTTCTCGTAGAACCAGAATGAGTGAAACACTTACAAAAAACCTCAATAAAAACAATGATGGGTCCGTTCCGGGGCCCTCCTCTAACCCACCGCCAAAAGTGGATGGCACCTTAGGGGGCAATCCACCAGAAGGGGTGCAAAATACTGATAATGATGGTGACAATCTTGTCGATACGGTATAAGTGCAACTAACGGAATTCTCCGCAAGAAGGAAACAACGTAGCGTAGCACAAAAAAGAGAGATG
This sequence comes from Andricus curvator, assembly GCA_932195095.1. Taxonomy (NCBI): domain Eukaryota; kingdom Metazoa; phylum Arthropoda; class Insecta; order Hymenoptera; family Cynipidae; genus Andricus; species Andricus curvator. Next base: position 28,443 of record CAKNYM010037684.1, on the reverse strand, counting down.
GCAAAGCGCGGCTCGCGAACAGCAGCCAAGGCACCCTATAGGGGGCAGTGGCTGCGTAATCTTTATCTGGATTAACTCCTTAGGCCTATCCTATAGGAAAGAGGAAGAAGGACTCCAGAAAAACTCCGCCAAACAGGGAGCTGAAACGGTAGAAGGCCCTGGAAACACAGCGCCTCACTTTCGCGCAGATGGTTAACAACGCCCTGATGAGAGTTGTCGTTGCATCGGGTAATCCTGAAACCTGTCTAGCTCTCGAGGAGTTGGACAGGCTGAGGGAGGAAATCTCTAAAGAGATTGACGCGTCACCCTACGAGGGGCGCGCCCCCAGATTCAACGATATCTCATCAGGTCGGGGGCCATCGTAGGGGAGGCCGAAGATATCTGGTCGTGAGACTGGATAGTAGGACTGAACCTGGAGGTCAAAGGGATCGAGTGTCTGCAAAGGTACCGCAGAGCGACCGACCTGATTCCTGGCACCCCCAAAAATCCGACGACCGTTCTGGGTCACCTGAGCTTCCAGAACTCGACTTTACGAACCGATCCGTGGAAGGTGTAGTCCAACAGGCAGGGATAAAGGCTGAAGGGGAGAGGTTGGATTCTAGTTGTTGATCTTTCCGAATCCTCAATCAAAGCCCTTGCGGCTCTGGACTACTGACCCCATCTGGGTGCGGGCAGGGTTACCTTCCAGGTGATCGAACTGAGATCCGTATGGAGACAAGAAGCGTGCGGAGGTGCCCCAAATTAGCCTTTCAATGACGAAGACGGGAATCCCCATGATGCAGATTAATTTGCACCACAGCAAAGGTGCCTCGGCGGTTCTAGCCAGACGCATGTCAGTGGTGCAGACAGAACTTGCCCTAATTCAAGAATACTGGTTATGCAGAGAAAGGATGAGTGACTTTTCAGGGTGCAGCACCATATATAAGGGGCCGCGCGAAAAAACGCAGAAGGCATGCATATCCGTCAACGGTAAGGATGCGATCTTGGTGCCTAAGCTCTGCATCGGGGATCACACCGTTAGCAAGGTGAAAATCAGGGGCAGAAGCGAAGAAAGACTAGTGGTGGTTATTGCCTCGGCTTATTTCCGGGGCAACGCTGAGGGATCCCGACCCCCAGAGAGGTGGAGACTAATTCGGCACTGCCAGGAGAGCAGGACTATTCTGCTGTTTGGCTGCGATACAAACTCCCACCATAAGGTTTGGGTGAGCACAAACATCAATGACAGAGGGAGAGATTTAGTCTAATACATAGCGAAAACTGAGCTGGAACTTCTGAATCGGGGTTATACTCCCACATTCCAGATTAGAAACAGGAGTGAGGTTCCTGATTTGACTCCATGCTCAAATGAACTGAGGAGCAATATGGTGCAATATGGTGCGTTGTGCGACAGGACAAATAGAACTAAATTGCCTTTAGACTGAGACATCTATAAGACGGCACAGTATGAATACAATACAAATATAAGAAAGTATAAGCAAGAAGATTGGCAGGATTTCTGCGAGGATTCGAAATACACTTCGCAAACAGCGAAGTTCCACTAGATCCTGGCCAAAAACTCGGAAGCTCGCCTCGGGCTGTTAAGGCTCGATAATGGTGTGTTTGCCGAAGATGAAGAAACAACGCTGAATCACCTGATGAAAGTTCACTTCACAGGTTTTCAGCGAATCCAAACCGGCCAAGAGGAGGAAGGCTGGGGCCAAGAGATGAAGAAGGCTGATTGAAATTTCGCCGCCAAGGTCGTTGACAACAAAAAGGTAGAATGGGCCGTAGGGTCCTTCTGTCCCTTTAAATCTCCAGGGGCGGATGGCCACTATCCAACGCTTCTACAAAAAGGCATGGATTTCATCGTCCCTCCACTGACGAAATTATTGAGAGTAAGCATTGCTCTAAAACACGGGCCATCAGCATGATTTTATGTTAGAGTGGCCCTCGTTCCCAAACCTTGGAAGAAAGGTTTATACCGCTGCAAAAGATTTATGGTAGATCAGCTTAACGTCTTTCATCCTGGAGACGTTGGAGAAGCTGGTCAAGAGATATATTATGGATGTGGTGCTTTTAGCCTCCCCGCTGCATAGAGGGCAGCATGCTTTCAGGCAGGCTGCTCAATAGAAACTGCGCTTCATGCTGTCGCGGCAAATTTGGAGCAGCAGCTACAACAAAAGGGGTATTCTGTTGGCACATTGTTGAATATAGAGGGTGCCTTCAGCAATACTCCTCCAGGAGTCATCTGCCGAGAGGCTTTGACGTGTGATGTGCCAGATCAGCTAGTAAGCTGGATAGGAAGCATGCTATGCCGGAGGAAACTCGGAATCAGATGGGGCGAAATACTACTTAGGGGAATAGCTCCACGGGGTTGCTCACGGTGGGGGTGTCCTATCGCCCATCTTGAAGTGTATTGCAGTGGATGGCCTCCTTCGTAGGCTAAATAAAGAGCGGTACTATACTCAGGGCTATGCGGATGACTTTGTAATCCTAGACAGGGGGATCATATGGAAACGTTGATGGGCCTTACAAGGGCGGCGCTGTACATCGTAGATCTCTGGTGCGATAGCTAAGGGCTGCCATGTCCCGAGCGAAAGGCGAGCGTAGAATGGAAAATATGGAAAGAGAGAGACCAGAGTTGCTGATTATGTCAGGTTGGTCAAGCCCGACGAATTATTTGTTGTGGGTCTTTTGTCACTATCCATCCTATGGCGATTGTGTCAGTATTTAGTGTTCAAATGGAATGGAAGCTTCTAATGTGTCCCCTAAGGATTTACATTTTTCTTGTATCTCTTCCCTATTCCTTTACACACCCCCTCACACACTTACTTGGTGGTGGAAGGGGGACCTTCAGTTCATTGTGGGTTCCGAAACACCAAGACCAACAGCTTTAAGTACTCAGAGAACTTTTTTCTCTGGAGGTACCGATCCCATGACTCTCCGAAGATGAACAACTCCCTTGCTAGGCTAGTGTTCACCGCATGGGCCGCCGAGGCTCTTCCAGAGCGCGAGGCGGGAATCGAGCCCGCAAGCCGACGGAGTGTTCCAAAGCCCCCACGACCATTGTCCCACTTCAGTGTTTAAATGAGAGGTGTAGATTAGATTTGAAAAGTTTTATTAGAGATAAGAACAGATAATCAGTTAAAATGAGTACAATAAAAACTTACATCCACCTTTCTTTTCTAGAAAGGGCAAGAGGGAGTTGTCTTGTCGATTGGATCTCCGTTATTTTATAGAAAAGCGACGGAATTCTATCGGATCTTTGTAAGAATTCACTCGGAAGTGACTCAATTAGCGTGTCGATTGGATCTCCGTTATTTTGTAGAACAGCGACGGAATTCTACCGGAATTTTGAATGAATATACTTGCACGATTGCACGGAAGTAACTTAATTATAGTTCTCTTGAGTTTTTTTTCACGAACGTATAACCGGCGGACTTTATCCGGAAAATGACTCATACGACGACCCAAAGTCTTAGCCGAAGGCACTTTACTTCAATGCTCAATGATACGTTGACTATTTTGCGGTGATATAAAAGTACGCGACTTAGTCAGAGCGCTTCTTCGGTCACAATGATATAAAAATCGCGACTTAACGAAGGTGATTCGTACTTCGTAGATCGAGTTGACAGTATCACTGCTGGATACGTAAAGACAATTTACAAATATAACTTTGGGGTTTATACATTTCTTACTCCCTGTGCTTAACCTGCGTGTAGTTGAGCAGGCACAATCTCCGCCTGTCTTCAGGCACGTACGATCTAAAGATTGAATTTTGAATAATTCGCGCTAGTGAGTATTAAGTTACGGGAGCGACCAATATGTGAGTCCCCTCTACTGATACTCTCGGTGATCGTCTGTCTCATCTCTTTCTCTTTCCAGAATACGCATTCTATGCGCTATCTTAATTATATTCAGTGTATCTAGTCAGACACTTTCGGTGGTAGTGTGACTGAATATTTACGTAATCATTTACTTGCGCACTGCATGGCGTGCTTTATCAGGTGAACGACTTGTAAACTTTGAAACGTTAAATTTCCAACATATGACTGATATGTGGAACATATCATTAAGATTATTATTTCACCTCAAACAAATTTATGTACTTATATTCCATATATTTAGATTTAAATTTGAAATTGTTATTGTTCAAGATGTTAGGATTGCGAGTATATTCATATGAAAATAGATATGAATATAATTATCTTATAATGGTAAAATCCGTAATCAACTTCTTCCTTCAAGCGAGCATTCGTTAAGTTATCGGTATTCACTGAGTTCGTTTGATTCCATGGTAACACACTCCAAGCACATAATGGTTTCTATCTTACCGGCCGTAGTACAGTTACCAAAATTAGGTTTAAACTCAGAAAAAGCGGGTAATGCGCCTGCTTATATTTAATGGCGGTAACTTGGTGTATGCGAAGTAAGGTAGGTTTACATTAACATTACATTAACAATTAGAGATGTAACAGGGCTTTTGGTGAATCCGGAAAAGACCAGCCTGGTCATTTTTACGAGGAATTAAAAAGTGCTGAATGTTTACGCTCCTGTATTCTGTGGCTGAAACATTAATAATACAAAACGCTGCTGGCAGGCAGATTACGATCTGCTCGGACAGCCAAGCGACATTAACTGCAGTAGGGAAACCAGAAATAATATCAGAACTGGTTTGTAGGAATGCAAAATGGCAATAAACAAATTTTCAACAAAAAAAAAACGAAGTAGCTCTCATATGGGTCCCTGGTCACACAGGGGTCAAGGGCAACGAAAATGCGGACCAGTTGGCTACATTTGGCGCAGCAAGGAAATACATAGGACCGGAACCGGTATTGGGACTAGCGTCTTGCTGCATCGGGATGGTCATCAAAAGCTGGATCCGACCAAAGTACCGAGAACACTGGGAACAAATTCAGGGTTTCCGATAGGCAAAATCCATCCATAGCTATACGTACAGAATGGACAGTGCCAGGGAAATCCTGGGTTTACCCAAGAGAGACATAAGGATAGTGGTTCAGATGTTAACCGGGAACAACCACTTGAACTATCATATGCACAAAATGTGGGTACGCCACGACAAATTGCACAAAATGCAGCAGGGATGATGAAACATTCCTGCATGCATTATGCCAGTGCCCGGAATTAGCTAGGCTCAGGCAGCAAACCCTCGGGGCCCATTTTATGGGACCTGAGGAAATTACAACGCGATTAGTGATTGACATACTAGGTTTCACCAAGAAGTCTGAGGTCAACTACTGAGAGCGAATAGTTAAGTGTGTTTCTATTTACGCGTTTTACAATATTCTCTTCTTATTGTTGTAGTAAAGTTGGCAATGTTGCAAACTTGCGTTTTCTTATTAAAGTTTTCTATTTATCACGTTTCCTATTTCTATAACCTTTTTTCCAATTAATATATTATCTAGCCGTGAATAAATTCATATATTTCCACAAGGCAATTAGTAGTTTTCTACTATCAAATTACTAAATATTTCAACTAATCAAATTAGTGATTTTTCAATAATTCATAGTGGCTTAGTTTGCTCTAAATGAATTAGTAGAATTTTACTAGTAATTATGTACATAGGTATTAACTTATGAAACAGCTTGCCATCTTTTCTCACGCATAATTTTCAGTTCCAGAACATCTTGTAATATTTATGCAAACTCGACATATATATCGTTTGTTTTTGAATCAAATTTTGCATATGCCTCACTTTGAAAGTTGAAAGACGCATTTACATTAATACCAATAACAAAAGTTGTTAAGTTTCTTCTCAAATCCACTAATTCCTTAGGTTTAAGATACATATTATTCGAGAGTTTTCAAGGTTTTTTTAAAGAATGAACTACATTTTTTCATCTTAACGTCCCCTCATCACACTTACAAATAAACTATTTACCGTATGTACTAATTTATACACGGAAAAAATAGTTTATCAAAAATCCAGTGACTTTGTATTATATATCTATTGGATATGAGAGAAAGTCAATTAAAATTAATAACCTTCAGTTTTTAATAAAATGGTTAATCATCATCTGAAAAGCATGTAACGTTTCAACAGAATCTCAAGAGACAGAGCTCGCAAAACTAAGCGACAGTCGCTGAAAATTTAGTGCACAAGGGCTTTATATCCTCGTAGATAAGAAATCACAATATGAATATGAATAATACGCAAAAAGTGAGTGAAAACACGGTCAACTTACACATATAATCTCACGCTTAAACGCTTAGAAAAAAAATCGCACTAGCTGAAGATTCGAACCCTACCTAAATTACCGAAATTCGTGGTTACAAAATCTCATTGAACTCAATGTGTCTTCAAAGAAAAAATATTTCTGATGATGAATGAATAATTATAAGACAATTTGAAAATTTTTGAGGAAATTTAATAGAACAATTTTTATTTTGACAGAATTTAGAATTAAATTTTACTTATTTCAAAGAAGGCTCGATATATTTTTTTTCTTAAAATACTTACATAAGTTTATAAAATATCCAAAGGATATACGTTTTTAGGGATATTCACTTTTTTATATATTAGGATAGGATAGGATAGGACAGGATAGGACAGGACAGGATAGGATAGGATAGGATAGGATAGGATAGGATAGGATAGGATAG